>JAZHYW010043454.1:0-31204 GCA_037355805.1 Ixodes ricinus
CGCGGCAATCTTTCGGCTCCTCCCCCCACTATGTCATAACACAAAGAAAGTTGTATTTGACGAGCTTTAGCGACCCAGGTGAACGCCAAAAGAACAGCGCCGGACTGCGAGATATAGCTAAAATCTTTCGAGTATTCCTTTAAAACCAATCCTTGCCTCCTTCAAATTGTAATATTGTACAGACTAATGCCTTCGTTAAATCTCCAACTTTGTTGTACGTGCATACATGCCTCGCTGGGGTGACGTCACGCTAGGGAACATCTAGGGAAGAACGGAGCCCCGCACCATACTGGTGGCTGACTTCACACCGCGCGGATGCGCTACTCAAGGCGTAGGATGCCGCGAACGGCCCGAAGATGCGCTGACATGCACCATATTTTCAACAGTTGGGTACCGTGAACTTGTAGAAAGACGTGCTGAGCTTACGATGATGACGTTTATCCAGTACGTGCGGAATTTTGCGGCATTGGCGCGATTCCGCTACGAGCAGGAAAGTTTCGAAATGCCGCCGACGAAGTTTTGACGCGAGGGGCTGCCGTGTCGCCAAAAAAAGAAAACGCTAATTGCCCGCTTCATAATTTGACGAGCGGCCCTAGGAGTCGCTTGTAGAAAATTTGCTACGATTTTGCGAAATACTGGTAAACAACGCAATGTTACCGTCATAGCTTTAACTCTGAGACAAGAAACTCTCATTGTCTCAGGGTTTATATTATGATGTTTCCTCCGGCTCGCCTGCATACTTTCGCTCCTTGCAAAGCGTTATCGTATCGCGGACGGCACGAACCGATGACCCGGCTGCGGCGGCTCGGCGAGCTTGCACACGAGGGCCGCCGCCGACCGATCGCCGTCGGGCCGGCCCGCGGCGCGACACTCACCCGGATTCGGCCGGGAGCCCCGAAGGTCCGCTCGAAGCGTGAAAACGGTGTTATGCAACGAAGGCCAAAGGCCATATACACCATGAACGAGCAAAAGCCGATGCAAAGGCGTGCGCGAACGTAAACAAGGGTAGGAAAGTGCCGTCGTTCGCCGCTATGAAATGCGTCCCGCAAACTCGATAATCCGCAGCCGCATCCCTTTCCTGCCGCTCGTACTTTCTCTAACTTGACAGGCTACTCTGTCTCGCGGGGCATGTCGACGAAACGATCGGACGATCGTCGGGATACGGGGTAATTGCTACAGCCGAGCGCGGCGCAGTTTACCATTGCTCTCGCTGTGAAGGGCCGTCGAGCCAACCACCAGCATGGTGGATACCGGTGTTCGACGTCATCATGTGACGTAGGTGCAAGGCATGTATAGCATTTATGCTTTCTAATACCGGTGACATATGCAAGCTCAACAGGCTTGCAAAGACGGTGCGACCGGAAGCCGCATGAAACGTAACAGGCAGTTCATGTTTGTAAACAGAAAAAAACGTCTGTACCATCCTCCTCCATACACGAACTCATCTCCGTTACGTCACGGCGCGGTGGTGGCGCGTCGGTCGCACTTCCGGTCTGGGGCTGTGGGCGGAAGGCCCCATGTGAGGCGTGTATTCCTGCGTTGTTTTGAAAGGAACCTGACGAAAACATGCCTTTTCGTCAAACCGCCGCGACTGGGGCTGTGCCAAAAGAGTCGAGAAAGGTTTGAAGATCAGTTTTCATGTTCTCGGTTCGTCCGAGAACATGAATATATGGCAAACCAGCCGCCGCCGGACCACAATTGCTTGGGCGGGAAGCACTTTGGGTTGAATTCACGGATACTTGTGGTCATCAGATTTATTTGTTTTGTTCCAACATGAACGCCGGAAAACCCTCAAGTTGTACGGCCCACCTGCGGACTACGTTCAGCGCGTCTTGAAGTTCGAACGGCCGTCTGATCGTTCGAACTGTCGTCTGCTCTTTCAAACGCTTCTGCTTGTCGTCTGCTCTTTTAGACGACACCGGCCCGTAGACCAAATGTTGGCCCGGTACTTGCGTTAAGAAGTAAGTGCAGGCCTCAAAAGACTTAGGTTTGAAGGTTGGTAAGCAGGCTCGACGTAAACAGTAGATACAAGGAGATGTTGATTATTGTTACCAGCGGCCATCACCGACTTGTTATGCCTGATTCACTTCGTCCGATTCTGCTTGCGATTTTCAGTATCGACGTCGACCACCTCAGCTGCGGTTCACGCTTTTGCAGCCCGAGCGACGTCGCGACTGAAAATTGCGAGCGAAATCTCATCATGTGAATCAGGCTTTAGCGTACATTCTGCGGCGTCCACGCGGAATGAATCGCCGCATGTCAGATTATTCACGCGAAGTTTTGCGGTGTAACGAGCTTCGCTGATTTCGCTGACGCCGCTCATGTAGTCAGACATTGTCAGGAAGACGTAAAATCAACAATTCGAAAGCGATAAAGGGCAGGGGGACTCACACCGACGCCGATAACATCGCATTTCAATGGTTTGTTTATGGGCGACGGCGAGCTTGTTGCCCACACCCCCATCGCGCATGCGCGGCGCCGGTGGCGTCCGCTAGGGGCGCTCCGGGCGCTCCGGTTTGTTTGTAAACATGAGTTGGTGTATACTGATTAAGCCTCGGCAGATCGCCACGAGAAGCGGTTGCCAAAATAGAAAAGGGTAGAGCGGCAGAGAACGGAGGGGGAGAGGTGAGCCACGTGACGGGCGCCCTGGTGGTGGCGAGACGCCGAAACACACTTCTCGAGGGTGATGGTTTGTCCTTCCGTGCTCCTCGCGTTCCTCGCGCTACGGCTTCTTTCTTGTAGTGTTTGAAAACCATGTTTCGGGTCCTCGCCGCTGCAAAAAGCTGTGCGCTGAGGTCCAGGTTCCCTGAGAAATGCTCTGTGCTACCAGATCCTCGCGCTCCAAATCTGCGACCTGGCACTCGATGGCTCCATCGTCAAACTACCAGGCTTTGTGACTATAAAGGAGGCTGTCTCTACCAAATGATTCACGAAAAGAAATTCGACAGAGGCACTTAAGGCTGCATACATGTGGGAATGCGAAAGAATTATAGTCTTTTTGGTGGAATGTTTTCGATTGATGTTTTCGACATGCATCAAAGTTTTTTCTGCTGATTCGGTGTGTGACGCGCGGGAGGCAACGCGCTCATTTTATACCAACGAGGTAGAGGGGCTTAGAGCGATAAACCGGGGTTCCGGTCTGCACTCGAAAGTGACCCCCATAAGGCGGCTGCCATTGTACGCAAATGTGACCACTCGTCACATGACCAAACCAAATACGTGACGTCACAGGAAAGATGGCAGCGCCCAGGCAGCGGCTGGTCCCAGCTGGGCCGGAGCTTGTCGGATGCGTTGTTTGTTGTCGTTCGTGTCGGCGAGTTGATTTCAGACGCGGAAGCCGTCATATGAGGCCGGTCGAAAGTGACTTCAGAGCTCAGCGTGGTGTCTGACGTCAGGTATAACGTGAACAGAAGGAGGAACGGTGTGCATTTCGCTGGCGACCGACGGGGATATTGCCACGAAAGAGACAATCGGCCCTACGTTGCTCGGACCTCGGATTGATTCAGATACCGCAAATAAATTTTAAGGCGACGTTTCTGTGCTCTCGTTGACCACCGGAATCTTCGAGGTCTGCAGTGAAGCGTGTGCAATATGTTTGGATACGCAGTTTAGCGACGGAAATTGCGTGAGTCGTGCTTGGCAGTGTGCTATCGTGGTGCCGCTTCATTCAAATGACCGAAGGCTCACTTTGGTTGTGCGGCGCACCGGAGAGCTGCCTTCAGGCGCTTCCGAGTTGGTAGTTCCTGTGCCGTGCTTTAGGTGATGCTGTGCAGCGTCCTAAATTGTTCTGGCGTAGACGTGCACTTTCACGGAGCACAGGTGTTGCAGTTGGTATTGATTCCGCTTGTCTGTCGCACGTTTCGTCGACACAAGTTTCATCAACACTCGGTACGCAAATTGCAAGCTGTATGGGCATTTCATCGCGCGTGTTACCTACCCAGTCCACCTGTTCACGCCGCTTTGCGACGACAGTCTGCAGCGGCTCATTACCAGAAAAGTGATTCCACATCCATTTCAGTTCAGTTCGTCCACGGCAGTCGCCAGACCCCGAAGGAGAGGATTTATTCGAACAGAATGCCTCTGAAACAATGCAGCTTTTTTGGTGGTCAGGATAGACTCTCTTCTGTCTGTTTTGTTATATTGTCACAGATGCTTGCTCCAGTCCTATTTTCTATCAATATTTACTATTCTGGAAAGTTCCAGGCCATGCTCAGCTGTCATCGTATGTTCTGGTGGAGGTGCTGCACATTTTACCCATAGCCCTTCATTCTGTGTGGACCCTGGCGGCTCCTCAGCCGAGTTGCCCCGCGTCTTAAACGCCCGGCGAGCCGTGAACCAAGTCCTATTCCAAGCCCGGCAGAAACACCGCAAGACGAGCGAGTACCGCAAGGACGAACCTTGGAAATGCACCACAAAGAACCTGAAATCCGAGCCAGTCGCTGCTACCAGCAAGAACCACCGGAATTCAGTCTTTTGCCAGAAAAACCGAAGCTGACTAAGCCAACAATGACAAACCTGTAGCAGCAAACCACGTCCGCTCCCATCATCGTTTGCATGCCCGTCGCACCTCACACTCCGATGCCCTTTCACGCAAGGTGTATGAAGACGTCGAGGGCTGGATTGAAATATATGGCCGTGTCGCCCGCCACAGTGGGTAGACGGGCAACCAACTCCTGCAGAACCTATACTTCTCGTGGAAGAAACTGCCAGGCACTGGTTTGAGAACCACGAATCCTCCTTAACGTCGTGGGAAGTTTGCACGATCGAGCTGAAGTGCATGTTCATCAGCCAACATTGACCAGGGAGAGCCGAATTCCTGATTCTGTCCAGGATGCGGCCCCAACAAGAGCGTCACCGCCTTCGTGGAAGATGTTTTAGGCGTGATCGAGCACCCACGCCAACCCTGATGTTACAGAAGACAAGAAGCTAAGAATCCCATGTCAATCATGTGAGGTACAACACCTCCGGCAGCCTTGTCCGCAACTCCACGACAACAGTCGAAGGGTTCATATCACCGCGGCTTCTAACATTGAATGCACACTGCAGGCCCGAGCCTGTCGCTATCAACAACTCCCCAGCTTGTCAACACTCGAGTCGTCCAGCTGCAACTTCGATGCCAGCCTCCCAGGCATCCGCGACATCCACAACGTTGTCCAGGAGGAGACCAGGAAGCTACTTCCTGCCATCAGTTGCCCGGCTTTTATTAAGATTGCCGAGATTGTTTCTGGAACAAGTTCGACAGGCATTTCAACTGGAGACTTCGAGCAAAGCGGCGTCTGACGAACCGAGGGTGACTTATGCCACAAAGTCACGATGACCGCCATCGGCTACCCGTTACTATTCAATGCCGATTCAACGAGACACCCCAATGCCGAAGCATTCATACATGCCCGAGCTTGCTGCATTGATGCAGAAAACTACCAGGAAAATTTGCGGATTAGAAGCCAGCCCTGCAGCTTCAGTGCATCAGATGTCAGTGGCTGCACATGACGTATGATTACAAGACGGCATCAGTCGGTCAAAGTTGCCACTCGACCAAACTGAACACCGACGTGCCAGGAGCATCATCCGACAACAAGCAGCACAGGTACTATGACTGAACGCCTGACACGAGTCTGTCGCAGAAAGAACTCGTTATGGAACCATTTGCAAAGAACCAATAATTACGTAATCACGTGGAAATCAACATATTTGATACACTAACCTAATAAACATATTTCCGCTCGCCTTTACGTCTTCAGAGTCTCTACACAAAACATTGTGTTCACCGCACGTGCTGGAACTTTTGAATACACTCGCATCTCTGACCCCTCAATATTAATTAATGGGGCATACCAGACTGGTTGCATTGGGCCGCACTCGTTCCACTTCTACTGAACATATGGCACATCCGAAAAACCAACTCCAGTGATGTGAAAATGTTATTTATTAATTTATTCTCTCCAGGGGCCTTTGTAGACATTGCAGAGAGGATACTTAAAACTACGCACATGATAATAACATTAAAGCACACTGCTGTAACTTGTTAGTTGCAAAAACAAACACACCTCTGAGCATCTAGTTTAATGGTATGTGTTCATGCATTGTTATATAGCAGGACACTTCCAATACGTATGACACAATAGACCCTTTGCAACACCCCATCAAGTAACACAACTGTCGCTATTTTGTTTTCGGCGCAAAGCACACGAAGATACCCCAGTTCACGTCGAACGCCAATGCAGCATTCGAGTCCGATAGGCGCTCAGCCGAGTTCACAGTGATGGCGGACATAACATTCTTTGTCGAACAAATGGCCAAAGTATGAAGGCCTTGGGCAATTAGAGTAACAGCTACTTTAATTCGTTCCATCACAATTCGGCAAGCGGCGAAGGCTACAGTCTTGTGTGAGTCCAATAGGCATGTTCGAGAGAGGCACATGACAACATATCGTCAGAGTGCTTCGTCAGCACAGAGATTTCTTGCACATGCCTTCACTCCGTCAATCTGATTGGCACGAGGGGCTGGGTTGCAGGTTGCCCTTTTTCAGGTTATGGTAATACGAAGTATAGGCAGCCCACACTTTTAGAAAGAAGTCTATTGAAGAGACCAAAGGGAATGGTAGTCAACATTTTCAACAAGACCGTTTTTCGGCAAGGGGTGAACAGAAATAGTGAATCATCTTGTACAGGTAACTAGAACAAGTAAATAATTGACCGACTAATACAATGCACTCTTGAAAAAAAGTATTGCTGCAAAAAAACCTACGAAAGAGAAAATTGTGTAAATTAATTCTATGCGTACACCAAAAATAGCAAGTCGAATAGCATTGAAGCAGGTGCCTGCAACGATTTATTCATCCCCCTACTCAATAAAAGCCAGTCATCCTTGCAGCTGAAAATAAGTGTGCAATTCGCACTCACAAAAAAAGCGGAAAAAAGCGATCGAATGCTGAATCGTCGATTAGCACAAAAGGTTAAGATCGCGCAGGAGCTCGCTAAAAGTTTATATGTCCGGTTACGGTTACTGAAAAAATTTCGTTCCTAAACGGTTTTCGGTTTCGGTTACGGTTACGGTTTGAGTCCCTGCTGAAAAGAATGGTCGCCTCGCGCGAACGACCGTTTGTGCGGCAAGCACTTTCTTGAAGGCAAGTGCGGCTTCCATTTCAATCTCCGTCCCGAGGCTTGCTCATGTGCAGGGAAACCGTCGTCTGATCGAGACCACCGGGATTTTATTCCCACGGTGTTCGCGCACAAAGCACCAGCCAAGCGCTCGTCGGAGGCTCGCGCCCGTGCTACCAAGCAGAAGGGGATCGGCGACAGAACGGCAGTGTTGTAGGCGTTACCGGAAAAGAGTAACGAAATACGTTACTCGTTACTTGCAAATAAAAGGTACGCGTTACCGACCTACGTTACCTGAAAATAAAAGGAACGCGTTACCGTTACCGATAAAAAGTAACCCACGTTACTTCTGCGTTACCTTCTAAATTATGATTTAACACGTTTTACTGTTTTGACACATTATGTTCATGCAGAAACTGAACATAATTACTTTATCTCTTTTTACGGTTTCACCTAAATACTCACGAGAAAAAACGCAAAGAAAAACGCAGAAAACTCAGAAATTCACATGGCTTGACGCCTAAAAACACGGAAAAATTGAAGTGTAATTTCTTTAAGACTTGGGAAGTAGTAACGAGTAACGTAACTACGTTACTTGAAATAGTAACATAAGTACGTTGCCCGTTACTGTGTCGAAAAAGTAACGAGTACGTTACTACGTTACTGAAAAAAGTAACGCGTACCTGGTAACGCCGTTACTTGTAACGTGTTACCGCCAAGACTGCAGAACGGACAAAGCGTTACTGCTTGTCATGCCTTGTGGTCATGAGGGTAGGAAAAATATCATACCTTGACTTGAAGACGCTGTGTGTATTTAATCAATTAATAAATACACTTCCGCAGACCCACAGTCTGCTGATCCCGCCGGCAGTGCGGAAACCGACTCGAAGTAATCGTAGGCCTCGAGAGACTTGTACGCCTGCACCGTGTCGGCCGTGAACTGGCTTGGCGAAAGAACTAAATAAACGACGACGTGAGCCGTCGACTTCGGTGGCAGCAACTTCACGTCGGAAGTCCAGCAGGCCTTGTTTGCGGCGTACGGATCCTCGAAGGCAACGCCGTCCACGCACAGTTTGTTTCGATACCGCTGCCGTTCAGGCCCGGGTAGCGAGCTCAAATAGTCGGGCATAGCATACGACATACGTTGTCAGGAAATACGACGCACAAATAAAGCTAGAAGCGTCCCTACAACGTCAACAACGAGCGCACGCCACACAACGCAATGGCGAAAACACGGTGAGCCGGGCCGCTTTTGCCCACATAGCTTCCGCGCATGCGCGGCCTTCCGGCCGTGTTGGTAAACAGAGCCGCTCCGCGTGTCGGTCTATAAAGTTCAAAAGCCTCCCAAGAAAAGTTCGAACACCCCTTGCTGTCCGCGTTCTTTTGGAGTTTCGGACAGCTCGGAGGCTTTTCTTCTAAACATGCATGCTATGTTGTATCTCGTTAGGATAGTTCACGATCCTTTGTCCGGTTCCTATACTCTATTCATCCTTAAGCTGACAGTGCACGGGAGGCTGCGTGTTCGCCGGGCCAATCTCATCACTCAAGGTGTCAGCAAGAGGTGCGAGCCTTTTAAGTCGTTATTTCTTTTGTTACTTTTTTGTTTTATTTCAGATATTCGCTTATCTTTTTTTTCCGGAAAGTCCTGAACGAACTTTCAAGACTTACAAGATAAAGTTTATGAAACCTCTTTGTCATCCACATCCTTTTAGTTCCGCGGGCACGTTCGTACACCAGCCAAATGCTATAAAGTAACTAATCTAAGCGTTTATTTTCGCAGTCGATACGGAAGTCATCAGGACGGAAAGAGGCGGGGAGATAGTGTTTTGCAAAGCATTTTTATATACTGTTAACCGAAGTACTGAGCAAAGCATCTACTGGGTATGTCGAAGAAGAAAGACCTGCAAAGCAAAGATCATGACTGACGTCTCTAAGCTTCGCGTTGTTAAAGCCAAATAACCACAGTCATGCTGCTGTTATTTGTGACAGTTATTTTAAAGTCACAAATAACCACAGACAACAGGGACATCCTCGAGGCTTGCGCCAGAAGCATAACATTGTAAACGAGATGTACATGCAGAGTTACCGATGCCAATAAAACTAGTTTCCTGAACTGACACCTGGGTGGTTGTCCTATCAAAATTACTGAAACATGTTTATAAAGTGGCGTATACACCTTTTTCGTTTAGCCTCGCACCCAGCCACGTTGTCTCCATATCCGGTATGCGTTCCGAAAAAAAAAAGCAAGAGATTACAGCTCTGAATAAGTAAAAAAGTATAGAAGGGTCATAACAAGAACGACTGACGGTTGCAATTAAAATGTTAACACGTTCTACTCGTCAAGGCGAGAAGAAAGCGATGTTTTCACGCATACCGGAAGTTCCAGAATTAAAGATGGCGGCGCAAACGTAGAAAAGGTGTATACCCACAGAAGTAGACAGCGTCTACTGCGAAAGTGGAGCATTTAAGCCAAACCTTAAACATTATGCTACAAATCAAAATATCGAATGAGGGAGAACCTTCGTTCGTAAATAATACATTTGAAGCAATATACTCAATAAACTGTGAAAATTAAACACGTAAGAAGCGTTTAATAGGGTGACGAATCGTCATCTGGACGAATTGCCCTATTACCAATTGCCCTTTTGACGAATTGCCCTGCTAGGAGTCGCCCTCCTACGAATTGTCTTTCCTTGTATTGTAGTGATACACGTTCAAGACAACCCATGCTCATGGCACTGGCTAAATTTCTTGTCTATAGTGGAGGCAAGAGACTTCCATTGGGGCGGGCTAACTTGACTCTTGTCTAAACATACACACAACATAATCGAACACTTCTCACTCAATAACTTCAAAATGATTTCGCTCCGGAGTCACGTACATATTGGCGATGGAGGGAGCTATACAGGACTTGCGAGCGAATAAAGTAAGCGCAATAATTGCCCCTTAGAAACACAAATATCAGAATAGAGACGACTTACGGTTCAATCTGTTCCTGCTATACTCGCGCGCCAAGCGTTCTGGATCTCCACTCTTCTTCGTCGTTTTTGTCTGGCAAAGCCACGAATTCTCCACGACTACCGAAGAAGCACACACCGGAGATAAACTCAGTGACTTTTTGGCGAGTCCGGAGAAGATCGCACCGTATTTTGGACATATTCAGAGAAACGTTCCCCAGAATTTTAATTTTTCGAAACTTACCGCATCATCAATGTTCCCCAGAAATTTAATTTCTATAAAACTTACCAACCAACCGCATCACTAAAAAAAAAAAAAAAAAAAATCGAGACATTTGTTTGTTTTTTACATTTTTTTAAATTATAGGCGGTCAGAATAGTCCTCTTTCAGAATTTAGTGCCATATAGTGGCTCAAATGGCAGTTTAGCTTTTGCCGTACTATAGCAATGCCACCTAAAAGACAAGGCCTGCGCATGAGGTTTATAGTTCGTTTCACTTTATCTGCGAGCGAGGCCAAAGCTAGAAGCGCGAGACCAGCGCTTTTGCGTTTCTCCCCAGCCTCGCGCGCTCGAGCAAAGCCTGAACGCACGGAGCTTTCTTGCTCGCGCTTCCAGCTTTGCCTTCGCTCGCATATAAGGTGAAACGAAGTATAGTTAGTAGATCCCCGACCCGCCCCAAGTCGCAAACAGGCTGAAGCTTGATGTCACAACTACATCGCATTCACTGGCGGCCACAGCTGCGTGCGCGACTGCGGAGCGCGAGGCGATAGCGAGCTTCCACAGTTCATTTGCAACGTGCATGTGACACCATCAAAATTGCCGGTTCTATACTTCGTTTCACCTTATGTGCGAGCGAAGGCAAAGCTGGAAGCGCGAGCACGAAAGCTCCGTGCGGTCAGGCTTTGCTCGAGCGCGCGAGCTAGGGAGAAACGCAAAAAGTGCTGGTCTCGCGCTTCTAGCTTTGGCTTCGCTCACAGATAAGGTGAAACGAAGTATACCAGCCTATTAATGTGAGCTCGTTCTGACCAAGGCGGTGTACTCAGCCCTCATATTCATTCAGTCCTTACATAATTGGTCCTCTCGCCCGTTCAACGGGACGTTCCACTTGACGAGGACTTTGATCCAACCCAAAGAAGAAGAAGAACAAAGAGCATGAAAAGCGCGCCTCGCAGTGCTCCTATTTTCTAACCCCCCCCCGATCCCTCGCGGGCTTCCACGGTGAGAGCAAGTGGCACTACACAGGCTCCAGACTCGGGCTAGGGTGACCCTCTTTTGGCGTGCCAAATTCTACAAGCCAACAGACGAGAATGACACAGGTCCTGACCCTGGATGTCCACACTGCGGCGTCCCGGCGACTTGCTACCATCTTGTATGGTCCTGTGCAGGGACGTTACTAGAACGGTTAGCGGCAAATAATAACACCTTACCACCGCACCTTAGACCAATGACCCTTCGGGAATGGACACATCCGAGGACCTCAGCACTCGCGGAACGAGACCTCATCTTCACATTAATCATCTCCTACCTCCGGTCCTCCAGGACCGGACGGTACGTCTAATCCATCATCATCACTACCCCTCTCCCACTTCCCCTTACCCCATGCCACACGAGGTTCCATAGACCAGAGGCATGGAAATTAAATAAACGTTTCCATCAATCAATCAAGGCGGTGTACGGCCTCAGCTACCTCCAACTTCCTAGCCTGCCAACCGGATATGTCCCGCCTTTTCCCGCGCTGGCGAATTCCCTCGCCCGCGGAGCGCGTTGACTGAGGAATGTGGGGAACGGAGGAGAAGACGGGAAACGAGGTGTGGCCGAGGAGGAAGAGTTGCCCGGGAACGGGCGCCTGGAAATAAAAGACACAGTTGAGTTTGGGACGCCCATGTGACTAATTCGCCCACGCTGCGTCCCAACACCCTCAATGTACTCAACAGAAGCACCATCAGAGTCAGCACAGGTCTTCCCAAGTTCACTCCCATCGCCAAGCTGGAAAAGGCTGCCTAAATCAGCAAGTTCCAAGAAATTGCCGACGAAATGGTACTAGCTGGGGCAGCTCAAAAGGCTATATCTCTCGGATAATCGGGTTTTAATCGCAATAAAAAGTAACCTTGAATGCTATCATGTAGATATTGCTACATTACTAGAACTGGTGGGCGTGCGCGTGCAGTGTCTATAAAAATGTTAATGTGTACGCGTGCTATCGTCCTCCTAACGCGACCGCAGACTTTTGCTCCAAGTTACACGATTCTTTAAATACAATTGTGTCTAGATTTCCTCTTGCGCCCATTTATAGTGCTGGCTGACTCTAACCTACCCCTTATTGATTGGACTGGTGCTTTCCCAAGAACTACTTGCAATGCGCCCGCTTACTCCGATTTTCTGGATCTTTGTTCTGAGTTTTCTTTTTCTCAACTTGTTATTAAACCCACTCGCATTACCGATACTACAGCCACCGTGTTGGATCTAATTCTTTCCACTGACCCTAGCCTCGTCTCTTCCATAACCCACTTACCAGGAATTAGCGATCATTGCATTCTACACTTCAACTTGCATACTCCAATGCGTATTTCGAATAAAACTACTAAGCAATTCCGTGATTATAGTAAGGCAAATTTCGACGCAATCAATAACGAGTTAGCTGCCTTCCTGGATGAATTCCTACTTTCTTGTTCAGAACGTTCAGTTGAAACTAATTGGAACTTGCTTAAAAATAAGGTAAATTCTCTAATCACATTGCTCGTTCCATGTAGGTCCTTTGTTTCTAAACCACAGTCTCCTTGGTTTAATGTCACACTGAAATGTCTTTCTAATAAGAAGAAACGTTTTTTCCGTGCTGCGAAGTCCTCTGCCCTTACTGCTCGTTGGGATGCTGTGAAAGAGGCCAAACCGATTTTTTTTAATGTATAACCTTACCTTCCACGTTATCCAATAGCACCAAGCCATTTTGGAGTGTTGTGAACGGCCCCAAAAATACTGTTCTCTCACTTACAGGGGATGACGTTGTAGATATTCCGAGTGATCACTGTGCATCTGTACTAAATGATATCTTTGTGAAAGCGTTTTCTAGTGACGTTGACTCTGATTGCCGCACTTATCCTGTTTATAACATCTTTCCAATGGACCCGCTTGTTTTCGAATATGACGGGATTGTTAAACAAATCGATGATCTTAAAGTGTCCTCGTCGAGTGGTGTTGATAACATGAGCTCTAAATTTCTTAAATCTACAAAAAGTTACATTTCAGTTTTCCTTCTAAAAATTTTCGAACAATCACTTGACCTTGGCATTTTGCCGGACGATTGGAAAATAGGAAAGGTGGTTCCGCTTCATAAATCAGGTAACAAACACAGTCCTCTTAATTATCGACCCATTTCTTTAAAGGGGCGACGCAACGATTTTTGTACTTTGCGCAAATACCGCTTAGAACGGATCCCTGACGTTAATGACCTGTGAAATACCCGTTCGTTTTTCACCCCACGCAATCAAAGTCCCAGTAAAAAAATTAAAGAAAAACAAGCAGCGTTCATCCCCTCAACTCGCAGCCAGAACAAGCGGCCACGTGATCTGGAGCCGATTGATTGATTGATTGAAACGTTTATTTGAAAGACCACGCCTCTGGCTTGTGGGCCTCATGTGGCGTGGGGGAAGGGGAAAAAGGAGGTAGCGATGACGATGGATCAGATGTACCGTCCGATCCCGGAGGACCGGAGGTAGGAGATGATGGATGAAAAGACGGCTGTTCGATCCGCGGGTTCTGAGGACCTCGGGTGGGTCCATTCCCATAGGGACTTCGGTCGAAGGGAAGGTGGCAGGTTGTTGATCGCCGCCGCCCGTTCGTTCGACGTCTCTGGACAGAACCATACAAGGTGGTCACAAGTCGCGGGGACACCGCAGTGGGGACATCTTGAGTCAGGCCTCGTGTCCTTCTGGTCTGTTGGCCTGTGGAATTTGGCAAGCCAAACGGGAGTTAGCATAGTGCGAGTTTGCAGTCTGTGCAGGGCCACTCGTTCCCATCTTGGAAGCCCTCGAGGGATCGGATGGGGGTTAGCAGGCAGGAGCGCAGCAAGTCGCGCCTTCCGGGCATTTCTTTCTTCTTTTTTGGTCTCATAGAGGTCGAAGACCTCTTTGGTTGAAACATCTCGTTGAACGGGCGAGGGGACCGGGCCTTGTGAGGGCTGAATACTTGCTTGTAGCAGTGCCCTTGCGGCCCCGTCCGCCCGCTCGTTCCCCGGAATGTTGGCGTGGCCAGGAATCCACGCGATGGTGATCTTCTGTTTAGCCTTGGCGAGGCGAACCAGTTCCCGGATGTGCGCAACCGTTACGTTGCACGTGCTCGAGTGCCCAAGTGCGCGCACTGCCTCTTGGGAGTCTGTGTATATGCGGGTTTCACTGATTTCTGGGCGTGGCATGGTCGTGGCTGTTTCCACTGCGAACAGAATAGCCAGAAGTTCTGCCATGCAGGTGCTTCGTGTACGTGTGGTAAGCTGGTTGCTCGTCTCGTTGCGAGTAGGTGAATGCCATGCAATTGCAGTTCGGCCGCTATCGTCCCTTGCTGCATCCGTGTAGAAGACTTCTACGTGTTTGAGAAGCTGGCTGATTTCCTTGTTATGAATGGCCGCTTGCGTGGCACGTCTCTCGGGGCGATGAGGTCCTTCGTGACTTGGAAGGGGTTTGACAGGGGTGACTGCCTCCGCGTTCCAAGGTGGAGTTGGTGTCGGCATGAGCGGGCCGTTGATGAGGTGGGCGCGACCACTCGACGTGAGTATGACTCGACCGTGAGGAGTGCGAGAGAGCCGTTGAGCTTGGCTCACCCGCATCTCATCGGCGATATCACGGATAGTGTTCATTTGAGCGATGCTCTCGAGTTGGTCTACCTGTGTGAAGCGGGGAAGTCCAGTGACAACCCGCATGGCCGCTCGTAGCATGGTGGTGAGTGCTGCTTCTTGTTTCTTTGTGAGGCGAAGATAATTAAGTCCGTACACCACCTTAGAGATCAGGATGGTACGGACGAGGCGTCGAAGGAGGTCGTCCTGTGCACCCCAGGCCTTGTTTGAGATGGCCTTGAGTAAGCTTAGGCCTTCTTTCCACTGCGACTTAACCTGCCGGAGCCAGGTGATAGCGCCGCCTTTGCGGTCGAATGTGACTCCTAGTATTTTGATAGAGTCGGTCTGGGTAATGGGGACTCCATCCACCTGCAGTTGGATGTCTTTACGGGCGCTTCGGCGTCGGCCGGGAATGACCATGTAAGTGGTCTTCTCCTTTGATAATTCGAGGCCTGATTGGAGGGCGAAGGCCGTGACGATGTTCAGCGCTTTCTGCATATAGCGTTGTTGGCTTTCCGCCCCACCTGCCGTCGTCCATAGGGTGACGTCGTCCGCATAGATTGTAAAGCGAATTTGCGGGACGGCTTCGAGGGCGAGAGCCAGGTCCACCATAGCGAGGTTAAAAGAAGCGGCGAAAGGACCGCCCCCTGGGGAACTCCAATGTTGTTAGTTCTCCACTGGCTTTTGGTTTGACCGATGGACACCTGAAACGTTCGGTCTTGGAGAAATGTTTTGATAAAGTTTAGGAGGCGGCCCTGAATACCTCGCCTCTTTGCTGCATTCACAACGGTGCTGTGTGGTATGGAATCGAATGCTTTGCGTAAGTCAATGGCCACAAGCGTACGCGGCTGGCTTTTGAAGAGCCGGCGCTCGTAGAGGTCATGGTAAAGCATGAGTAGACTGTCCTGTGTTGAGAGGTGAGAACGGAAGCCCGTTTGCATGGGATGAAAGGCCCCGGTCGACTCGAGGATCCAGGACAAACGAGCATTGACCATGCGCTCTAGAACTTTGCACAGGTTTGATGTCAAGGAGATAGGGCGAAGGTTGGCCACCATGTTGGGAGCCTTGCCAGGCTTGGGAATAGGGATCACAGTAGATCTCTTCCAGTCGGGAGGTAGCTCACCCTTCTCCCAGATGGAGTTGAAGATGTCAAGAAGCTCCATCATGGCGTCCGACGGAAGGTTCCGGAGCGCGGAGATAGTAACGAGGTCCGGGCCAGGTGCCGACTTGGCTCGTGCTGTCGCGAGAGCGTCCTGTAGCTCGGCGAGCGTGAAGAAAGCGTCCGCCGGGTGTTCGTTTTGTATGGGCTGCCGGACGTAGACATCTGTTGGGGGCGGCTCGGGTTGCTGCGGGAAGAAATAATCTCCCGCCTCTGCCGCGAGTTGTTCTTCGGCAATGTCGAGGCGGAGGGCCAAGTTGCTTCCGGTGTTGCAGGTTTTTGTTTTCCCGGCGAGCCCTTTATAGGCCCGCCAAAGCGCACGGTAGCCTATACGCTCATTAAAGGAGTCGCACAGTTTCCGCCAGTTGGTACGGCAGAGCTCGATTGTGTATTTCTTGGCCTCGGCCGTGGCGTGATTCAGGCTGATCTTGTTCCGGAGGGACCTCCTGGCTCTGTAGCGCATGAGGGCCTCCAGTCGCCTGTCCCACAAATTGATAAGGTGCAAGTCGGGTTGCGGTGTGTCTTCCTTCACGTTGTACTCAGTGCGGGCCTCCCGTAGCGCGTGCTGGATGCGTTCCGCGAAGGGAACGCCGGCGAGGCGGGTCATGGCGGTGCGGTAGCTGTCCCATTTTGTGAAAGTGACCTGTCGCCGGGAAGAAGTGCGTATGAGAAGTCGTATATGAATTGGAAGGTGGTCACTGCCCATTGGATCGGCCTGCACTTGCCACTGGACCCGTAGATTTGAAGAGGTCCAAGTTAGGTCGGGGGACGTGTCGTTTTGGTTGGAGCTTTGCGCCAGCCGCGTGGGGGTGTCTGGTTCGTTACAGAGGTGAAGACCGGCTGCGACGCAGGCTTTTTTAGAAGTTTGCCCCGGGCGTTCTTGTTCGGATATCCCCACGCGGTATGTCTGGCATTGAAGTCCCCCGCAAGTATAGTACGCTTGTCCTTCTTCACCAGGTCCTTGATCCAATTGGCTTCATTTGGGCCCACGGTTGGCCTGATGTATGCGTTATGTATATCAATAGGCGTGTCCTTAATTTTGACCCTCATGGACACAACCTCACGGTCGTCAGAACACGCTGCCCCTGAGTTCAGTTGTGTCTGTGGGTGTGTTTTCTTTACAAGAGTGGTTACAATTCCAAAATTAGAGGTTTGTCTTTGTATACTGGGGTTTATGTAAGTGTTGTAACCCCTAATCTTAATTTTCTCTACGTTAGCTTCCTGTAGAAGAATAACGTCGGGCGTCTTGTTTTTAAGTGCAGTGAGGCGCGTTTTGAGTTCATAAAGTTTCTGTTGCAACCCACCGCAGTTCCATTGAAGGATCCATGGTTGCAGTTTGCCGCGGTGCTTGTGTTGTTTGGGTTTGTGTGAGGCACTTTGGGTGCTTGTACCTTTTAGTTGGGGATTATTGTCTGTCGTTACGAGTGTCTATGAGTCTGTGGATGGCTGTCGTGAGCTCGGCCAGTTGCTTCTCCATCCGAGCAAAGCCCGCGTATTGGAGTTGTAGGACCTGTGTCGCCATGTCCAGCCGTTGGGCCGGATACTCCGGTGATACCGTAGGTTGAAAGGCTCCCATCGTCACTGCTGCGTACGACGTCCCGGCATCTTGGCTCGCCGGTCTTCCCGCCGGTGGTGGTAAAGTGGGTTTATCTATCCCTTGCGCCGATTTTTCACCTGTTTTCTTGGCAGGGCGCCGCGGAGGAATTGCGCGCTTCGGGCACTCATTGCTGGTGGCCACGTGGGCCCCGCCACAGTTTGCGCACTTCGGAATCTGCGAGCACTTCTCCATGCCATCGTGCTCAGAGCCGCAAGTTCCGCAGCGCTCCTTCTCTCGCGGGCAAACGTCCTTTTTGTGTCCAATCGCATGACATTTAAAGCATACGAGTGGCCTCGGGCGGTACTCACGTACGGGGAGGACTTCGTGCATGTAACTCACCCGTTGGGGGAGAGTTGTGCCTTCGAATGTGACAAGTATCGTGTTTCCCTTCGTCCCCAATGGGCGTGCTGCCACCAGCTTGTGCGTTCTGCACTCAATATCCTCTTGGAGCCGATTATATGCCGCCAATGTTGATCATAGCCACGCGCCGGGGTCGGCAAAGCACAGGACACGCGCTGAGATCCAGACATTGTTATGGCTCGGCTATTGTCGTCGTTGCAGCGATTGGACACGGGCCACTACCCGAATGCTTCTAGAGCTAGTAATTATCACGAGCCCAAATCGAGTGCCCACGCAATGCTCGGGTCCAATCTATGAACAGCATTCAAATATCGTCATATGGGTGTACTGTGATCCCCACCTTACGTCATCAAACGTCATCAAATTTTGCAAAGGAGAGATAGAATGAAAATGACCGCTTTTGCCTCTGAAATTACACCGCAACAAAGGAGTTTCTTGGCCAGTGGCGTTGCGTGCAAGTAACCTTGAGTCCCACTAGTGCCACTAAGCTCGTGTAAATTGAAAAACATTCCAATTGAATATCGTTGCACCGCCCCTTTAAAGGGGCGATGCAACAATTTTTGTACTTTGCAAAAATACCACTTAGAACGGATCCCTGACGTTAGTGACCTATAAAACACGCGTTCGTTTTTCACCCCACGCAATAGAAGGCCCAGCAAAAAAATTAAAGAAAAACGAGCATCGTTCACCCCCTCAACTCGCAGCCAGAACAAGCGGCCACGTGATCTGCAGCCGATTATATGGCGCCAATGTTTATCATAGCCACGCGCTGGGGTTGGCAAAGCACAGGACACGCGCCTAGTTCCAGACATTGTTATGGCTCGGCTACTGTCGTCGTTGCAGCGATTGGACACGGGCCACTACCCGAATGCTTCTCGAGCTAGTAATTATCACGATCCCAAATCGAGTGCCCACGCAATGCTCGGGTCCAATCTATGAACAGCATTCAAATATCGTCATATGGGTGTACTGCGGTTCCCACGTTACGTCATCAAATTTTGCAAAGGAGAGATTGCATGAAAATGATCGCTTTTGTCCTTGAAATTACACCGCACCAAAGGAGTTTCTTGGCCGGTGGCGTTGCGTGCGAGTATCCTTGAGTCCTACTAGTGCCAGTAAGCTCGTGTAAAGTGAAAAACATCCCACTTGAATATCGTTGCACCGCTCCTTTAAAGGGGTACGGAAACAAAATTGAAATATTCAAATTTCGTTCGGAAATGAGTCAAGCATGACGGATAATAACCATAAATGATAATCGCACGTTCGTATTTTGAACGACTGGCTACATTTTTCGTTCCAAACGGCCGCACTCGAGCAAGCGCTCGAAGAGAAGCGGACGGAGAGCGCGATGCGCCATGGGATATCCGGCGCAAACAACAACAGAAAGAAAGGATTCCCCGCTTTCGTGACGTAGCAAGGCTGGCGGAATTATGAGCTTTGCCCTTGGTGGCGTTGTCAGCGTTGTGGTGGTGTCAATAGCGTCAGCGCGTTACAACCGAGCCGTTCAAAGTGCCCGTGGGGTGACGAGCGTGTGGCTGGCCCAAGGAGCACGTAGCTTCCACAGCACTGTCAGCTTTGGCTGAACGGGGTGGGGAAAGCAACTTTTGTCCGAGTTTTGAGCGACTGGCTAATCTTCTAGGGAAAGAATGGCTGCATCCGCGTGCACAAACGTGGTCCGAGAAAAAGGGGAGTCCACCCTTTCCGTCTTCTTGGACTGTTTGGTTCAATGCGCGATATGGGAGTTGAGGAGGAAAGCTCAGAAGGAAAATGTTGAAATGCCAAAGAGCGGCGCTGCTCCGAAGGAATCTGCTACGTCACGCCTACGTAGCAAATTCCCCAACGTTGCTAGATCACCTTTCAAATAGGCTCCGCATGCATCCACCAGGTGCACATTGAAAGATCGTTTATTTAGCTTTAAAATTAGTTTTCTTGTGCCTTTCAACTGGAGACTGGTGTTTTTGAGGTTAGGGTGCAACATGCGACAGATTCAAGCTAGAAAATGAGCGCTGGAATTTCGTTTCCCTACCCCTTTAGCCAGCACGTCCTGTAAAATTTTAGAGCATATCATTTACTCTAATCTAGTTAGTTTCTTAAATTCTAATTCTTTCTTTTTACCCTCGCAACATGGTTTCCGGAAATCCCCGTCATGTGAAACACAACTTCTAACTTTCACTAATGATCTCTTTTTCATCCTTGACCGTGGATCTCAGGTTGACTGCGTCTTTCTCGACTTTTGCAAAGCCTTTGATAAAGTATCTCACCAACTACTGTTTCTTAAGCTCGACAAACTGAATATTGATCCTAAAGTCTTGTCCTGGATTAAACGTTTCCTAACTAATCGATCACAGTTTGTTACTACCAATGAGGCAAATTCTTGCCTCAGTGCCGTCACCTCCGGTGTTCCCCAGGGCCGGTTTGCTCATCTTGCGGACGCGGCCGCGGCACGCTGCGGCCAACGGCCAAGAGGGATTTTTCTGTCACGTGACCAGCTCCATGGGGACAAGGAAGTACCTAGCGTCCCTGCCTAAGGCCCGCTTCAGACGGAGCAATTTCACCCATCAACTTGACGTCGCAACACCAGCAACACGGGTCGTCCGCGTTCACACGCAGCAACCGAATTGCTACGACTTGCTATCATCATCATTCACTTTGAATGTTCTTGCACTATTTAGACGCCCAGCTACGCGCTAAAAACGTGTTGTTGTATCTTTGAATGGCATTTAGAATACTAACTCAACTTTCTGAAAAGATTTATTTCAAAAACGATCGATTTCAAACCAGAACCAAGTCTTTAGCTGTCATCATCGCCACCATGGGGTGTCACGTGAAAACATCGCGTCCCTGATTGGCTGCTGCCGCTTCAAACGGCTCGAGTTGCTCGTCCGTTTCGAGCCGGAGCCGATTTCAGCAATTCGTGTAGATCTAGGGAAAGCAAGGGAACAACCCGCCAGCAACCTCAAAATTGCTGCAAAAGTTGCTTCGTCTGAAGCCGGCGGGGGATCGGTGGCCGAGTGGGCTAAAGCGCACACCCAGCTCGACGCGCGTGGAGCGAAAGCTCGCGCTGCAGAACCCAGGGATCCTGGGTTCGAGCCCCACCCTGCCCGTTTCGATCTGGATGAGCATCGCACCGGCGTGCGGTCGTGTATCACTACTGCGTGGTGCACGTTAAAGACCCCAGGCTAGCGGTTGTACCGCACTGGCTAAATTGCTCATCTACAGCGAGTGACTCGTCGCAACTATAAAATGGCAGACCAACTACACGCTGTATAAATATCCCCACAACCCAATTTTTTTTTCTGAAGATACCGGCACTAATGGCGGAGAAATACGTATCGCTTCAAGCACTAAAGCCTAATTTCGCTCGCAGAAACTGACTGCAGGGACTTTCAACTGGAGTCCAATTGACCGCCCCTTTATACTGTAGGAGCGGCAGGTAAAGTTACAGCCAGGGAGGGTAAATATGAGCCAAAATAAAGAAAAATCCACGCGAGATAAAAGCGGTGGCAGTATATTTATATACCTCCGCCAGCGCCGGCGGCTCGCGCCTTCTGCTGTGGTCGAGAGGTTAGAGCGCCGGCACTTGACGTCGCGGCGTGAAAGTCCCGGGTTCAAATCGCGCCAGAAACTCTCTCTTTTTTTTTCTTGTATTTGACTGCACTCCCACTAAGAATGTAGACAAGGCCCTATGAGCTCTATAAAATCATTGGGCGGGTAGTTCTGACTCACCAGTTCGTTGTTCATGACCTCGGAAGAGCGCATACATGTCTCTGGCTTTCTTTACCAACTTCCGCCACGCCTCCTGCATCTGCCGTACACTCCGCGGAAAGTTGACAATATCTTCCCATGCCCGTCTCTTCGTTCGCCAGGTAACTGTGCTGCTGAATTTCTCTAGAATTTGTTGTTTCCGTTTTCCAACTGCTCTAATTAATTCCATTTGTTGATCCAAAGTCATTTTAGGTGTTTGCGTTAGAGAGATGGTTTGCGATGTCGACGCCTGATTCATTTTTGCATTCGGTTGTGATCGTCTGCTATTCTAACTAAAATTCAACAAGTAATGTGTTAATATTACAAAACGATTGCCACAGCAAAATGTAAAGAGTAAAAATATACCTTTTATCACATTCCATGCAAGTAAAAGTATGATCTCTTTTATTTCGGTTTTACTACTTTCTCAGACGTTTGACTTGCTGCCTTGCCTGTAGGATTTCGCTCAATCAATGCATCCACAGCTGCTAGTCTTTTTTTTTTTGCTTATTTTGTGGAAGTTTTTTTTAATTGTCACAACTGCAGTTTTTATTAGTACTAAATAGGCGTCTCCTGTTATTGAAAGGAGTCGTAGCAAGAGCGTTGTATATTTAAAAACACATCAAATTGTAGTTGCTGGGAAAAGGATGCTTGTTTCGGCTCCGTTTGTGTGAAAGCCATACCGATGCTGTTACCTTGGTTTCCTTTTAATGAACATTATGAAACGATTGTATTAGCGCGTTAACTTGCCTTGATCTTTCTTTTTCTTCCCGGTGTTTCGATTGAACAGGTGGGACTAACAGTAAAAACCGTGTAAGGTGCAATAGTGGATGATTCGTAAAAAGGATCACAGTTAAAAAGTAAGACACGCGCAAAATACAAAAAAGAAAGAAGTGTCTTAGCGCGATTTGAACCCGGAACTTTCACGCCGCGACGACAAGTACCGGCGCTCTAACCTCTCGACCACAACAGAATTTTTTTGTTCCTTTATTACCTGTTTTTTGACACAACGCAAACATATTTACATTACACACACATGGTTACATGATGCATATATACAAATGAAAAGGAAAATAGACACCGTCGTCCACTCATTGGCCGACATTGACACATCAAAACTTTTTTACATTTCTAGCGGATCAATTCTTGGTAACCAATCAGGTGAAATCACTTGTGTTTTAACAGCATATCGATGTACGCCACAACACTTTCACGAAAGTACATCCTCGCAGGCCGAGCATCGGCGTCATCAAGGAGCCTCGCCGTGCGAGATCGCCATAGACTGTGGAGGCCCAGGAGCATTATCAAGTCAAAAGGCACCCCTTCGTCATTAACTATTGACAAAAAACGAATACCATGCGGATCCAAAGGAAAATCTTTACATATAGTTCTTTGAAGCACATCCCAAAAGAAGACCGCCTCCCAACAATGCAAAAAAATTACACCATCTTCCCGAGGGGAACCATGGGGTGATGCGGAGCATCGCGGATCGTTATTTAACGTGCATCACGCAGTAGTGATCACAGGAACGCGTGCCGGTACGAAACATCTGTCTATGCTGGAAAAAGCGATGAAGAAACTTCATCGTGACGTCGCCGGTGGGAGGAGCCCCAACTTCATTGCCGGCAAACTCCACTGGGGAGCCAACTTTATCGTGACGTCGGTCAAGAGAAACGATGAAGTTGAAACTTCATCGGGAATTTTCCCCAAAACTGTCCCCACAGGGAATTGTGAAACACCGAGTGAAGGGAATTGTAAAAATATTACTTTTAAGTTTGAAAAACGTAGAACCTGTTTCAATTAAAATAGAATAACATAAGCTGAATTCTATTTGCACCAATTATGCATTTTACTTGAGTGACAGTAGTAATTATTCGCATGAACTGCAGCCGTTTGTTAATCGGGGTGTTGGCAACGTTGGAGAATCCGGATTTGGGAGCTCAGTTTGAAATTTGTTGCGTTGAGACAACCTCGTGGTTTTTTGAGAGTTTTACCGGTTTGTACTAGTTTGACTCTCTGCTTCGACTCGAAGCATGGCCACCGCCGACAACGCGGCCAAGAGGAGGAGGCTCGGGGCCCGTGTTTCCGCGGGGCAGTTCGCTCTGCTCCTAGACTATCTGTTGGCGAACCCTGTCCTTGTAAGGGCCGCCACAGATAGTCCGCTATCCAAGGAAGAGCGAACTGCCCTGTGGGACATCATTGTACGGGAATTGAACGTTGAGGGCCCGTCGGTCAAAAGTCGGGCCGAGTGGAAGGCCTTCTGGAACGCACGTGTGTGCGCGGCGCGGCGTAGGGACCTTGACCTGTCCGGTGCCACCCAGCAGACCGGCGGGGGTGTCAACCCCGTCCCTCCGCTGAGCGCCGAGGAGGAAAGAATATTATCCCTCGTCGGGACTGATTCCTCGCGAGGCTGCGGGGGAAGGCGCGTGGCACCGGTGGCACCTCGCCCAGCGCCACAGCCTTGCCCATCGCCACAGGCTGACCCAACGGCTGCAGCCCCGGTAAGCACTAGGAATCGCAGGTGTAACTAAGGTACCAGGTGTAGCTAAGGTACCACAGTATCTGACCTCGTGATGTGGTAGTCGTGAACGGAAAACGCAGTATGTGTTGTTGGGGTTGTCAGAAATGCCACAGTTCATCGTGACAACTGTACCTTCATAGGTACAGTTATGACTGGAGATACCGGAGATACTGCACAGTACGATTCATAACTGGAAGAACAGCCCAGTTGATGTACTGTTTTTCTAACTCAATAAACGTTGACGATCTGGTCAATTAATAGTTCAGTCTTAAAAAAGAAAAAAATAATGCAAAGACACGGGCAAAAACAAAAAGGATTGACAACATGATAACTCCAGTTTCACCCAATATACAGGACTCCCCAGCAGAAGACAGCGGGGCGGAGGACACGCCTGAAGTGGCATTGCCTGGGGAGGAGGCAGCTTCGCCGCCACAAAATGGTACGAGGAAACACAAAATTACATATCTTGAATCATAAAAAAATGTGCTTCATGTTTGCAGTGCACCAGCCACCATGTGGCCTGCCGCCCCGTTCTCTGCGAGCACGGCGGGGGCAACCATGCACGGCCAGAGACCTGCTGGCCACGCAGCAGCGGCAGCTGGATGCCCAGCTTCAGCTGCTGGCTGCGCAGCAGGGCATCCGTGCTGCCCTAGAGGAAATTCTGCGGCTCCAAAGGGGTGCGACCGATGCCCTCGCTCGCCTAACAACTGTAAGTATTTTTTTTCTGTTTGGAGAGCTAGGAAAATTTAACGTAGGCCGAGCTCTGAATCAATTTCAAAGCAAAGGCCCACGCACTACAAGTCTTTCAAACTTAAGCTCTTGCTGAACGAGAGGCCTCAAAGGGCTTATTCAAATATGGCTTAGCCTATGCTCAGATTCCTACTGCTGCAGGCTAGGTATGATGAAGGTAAAGGCAGCGACATGCCAAAGACTACTGTGGGCCACACCACTAACCCGTTATTACTTTTAGCTAGCATGTTTTTCAAAAAGTATTCTTTTCACTGTTTTCAGGCTGTGGAGGGACTAGCGGCTGCTGGTGCCCAGCAGTCTGCATCCCTAACAACACTGGTGCTCCATCTGATGGGCGTCCGTAACCTGAACCCCCGATGAGAATAAAAGCTGTCTCCAGAGGCCATTTCGTTTGTCATTTATTTCATCTGCACTCAAAAAACATGTTGCAGATGTTATACAAATCCCATATCTATTCTTTTATCTCTCACAGAGTCTTTAAAACTGAAAGACATAAGCATATCTGGTGCAGGTAGCAAGGAACCATGTCATATGCTTCTATTTGTGCGTGACTTACCTTCATGTCATGGTTGCGATACAGGAAAAAGACATGCATAAATAAGTTTTTGTGATGATCAGGTGGAGTGAACCAAAATGTAGCATACGTAATTTTTATTTCATTGTACAAAGTCTCAATAGTTAATCTGTTATAAGTATAAATATAAAACTGCATGCCGAATTTCACATATCAATGGCTGATGTCCTCCCTTGTGTGACGTCGCAAAACGTATAGAATCAATATTGCAGGCGTTGAAATACAATGCTATGGGTGTTCAACAGCAGGAATGAAAACACGAAGAGAAAGAGTCGAAAATCTCTGCACGATGTGATGTCGGAGCTTTTCATCCAACCGAAAATGCCGATTATTTGCAAACGTGATTTGAGCACTTAAAATTGAATTACTGGTGCCGTGGAGGATAAATCTAAATATTGTGCGGAAGGTGTTCCTAAAGTCGGTGATAACCAAATTAAATAGTTTTCTTGAAGTAACAATTTTTCCGGACAACAGCTTTAAAGGGATGCTGAAACGAAATCTGGATTCCACAAAACACGGCGGCAAAAGCGTGCAACGGGATGCTACAAACACCAATACATCACTCATACAACGATATCTTGAACGGATGACCGTATTTTTCAAGAAAAGGAGGCACATTTGACAGAAATGTTAACGTCTTGTTTCTCGGAGAAGGAGAGGGAACGGCCTCGCGTCTTCTCTGCCTCGCTGCCTTGAGGGAGCGAAGCGAGGAGAGGAGGAAACGAGATATCTTTACGTCACACGCCTCATCAGCCTCGTTCAATCTCGACCTCTTTTTCCAAACATACGGCCGTTCATTCAAGATGTTGCCTTACGAGTAGTGTTGTAGAGATTGTAGCATCCCACCTACGTCTCCTGCATCGTTTTTCTGAAATCCGAATTTTGGTTCACCGTCCCTTTAAACTATAGTCTACCAAAAGGAGAAACATTCTTTCGCTTGTGATCATTTGTTTTTAGTCTGATGATTATACTGTGACCAACATGGATGGAAAGGGACTGAGAAGTTAAGAACAACATAGATGAAGGAAAGGTACAAACAACATAAATTGGCACTAACTTTTCTATGGCACAGTCTGGTACATGCCCACCTATCGTGCTGCCGCCCAAGACTGGAGGGTGACCTCATTAGGTTTCTTCTGCGACTGGCATGGGGGCAGAATAGGTAGGCACATCCATTTTGCTTCATGGCTGTGCAGGGTGACTCCGGTGAGTGGGACGTGCTTGGGGTGTGGGTCGTGCTCGGCGAGTGGGACGTGCTTGGGGTGTGGGTCGTGCTCGGCGAGTGGGCCGTGCTCGGGGTGCGGGCCGTGCTCGGGGTGCGGGCCGTGCTCGGGCGTGCGGGCCGTGCTCGGCGAGTGTTGACAGCCACCTCTCTTACTTTTCGCTGCCGCATTGCCAAACCCCTGTCTCTCAGGCTCCTGGTGTTGGTGTCGCTGTCGCTGCTATCTGACTCCGAGTCTTCCGAGTCGGACTCCTCGGACACGAGGGGCTCGGGGGAAGGCTCTGGGATTGTGCAAAACAAGCACACATTGTGCAGAATGGCACATGCCGTGGCGATGTTACATGCCCTGTCCGGATCGTAATGCAGTGCGCGGTACCTCTGCAGACACCTGAATCTGTTCTTCAACATGCCTATGCAGCGCTCCACAATGGAGCGTGTGGAACGATGCCTCTTGTTGAATTCAGCTTCAGGTGTCTGCACAGCAGGGCTGCCAGGGATTGGAGTAAGAAGCCACGGCTCCAGGGGATAACCGCTGTCACCTGTGCACAAAAATGTGACGGGGTTTGACATGAATGTTTAGGCATAACTCCGAAATTACACTTCTGTTAGAGGCTTTTAAGGCTGATGCAGCCTCCATTTGTAGGGTGTCATAACATTTCCCAAGAACCCGCAGTGCGAAAACTGACTCTAGAAGAAAAGAAATATTCTATGTTACTCGCCCTGCCGAAAACATGTCCGATCATTGTGATAAACAATGAGAGTACAATGTGCTGGTGCGCATATTATGTCTCATAACAGAATAATGTATAAATAATGCATGCACAAGATATTCTGTACTCTCTAGGTTTATCGGAATGATTAAGGCAAGTCTTCAATTTTCCCGGCCATGATTTGTCTTAATAGATATACTACAGAATTGAATGTGACGATTCGAGGTACACGAGACCGGCTCGTCGTGCAATGAAAGAACCTGTCGAAGTAATGTGGTCGTGGCCCACACTGTATCGGCATATTGGTCTAGCAACAACGTCTTTCTGGGCTGGGAATGCTGCCTTTTGAGGTGAAGCCTTTTGCCAGCCGGTTTTTCCTGTGAAGTTGGTTTCTACGCTTTTGGTGATTTCTTAAAAGCCATAAAGATAGAGCTCTAGTAAAATAGATAAATGGGCTAGTTGGTACACCACTGAATGGAAAGCGCCGAATAAACAAGGACGAAGAAGGGGACAGAGACGAAGTGCTTCGTCTCTGTCCCCTTCTTCGTCCTTGTTTATTCGGCGCTTTCCATTCAGAGATAAAGCTCCCCTTTCTAGAAAGGGGGATGTACCAGCAATTGGCCTAGCAACATCGTCTGCAGGTGCACATTCACCACGCAGCATGTGACCAATAAATGGAACATTGGCCGGCACAACCAGTCCGAGCATTTCCTTGGTGCTGAGCACCAACCGATACACACACCACGCAAACTGATTTTCTGAGTCTTCTCATGCAAACCAGTGTATAAACACATTCTGTGTTAAGAAGAGACAATGTCCTGCAAGGCTCAGAAATTACTGAGATTCTGTAGCTAAAGTCAGTAAAAATTATGTTGTACCTATGTTTTTGACTCACGGAAGTGGACATGGGCTATACGCAACTTCACCATTACCAAGCAAAAGACAAGGGCTGCATTTCCTATGAGCCAATCAGAACTGCATAGCAAAGCTTGCGACACCTCCCCACTGGACAAGGGCACTCTGATAGTATGCGGTCACATGCCAAGTTATGGTGAAACAAAGTATATCAACTATTGTCAGTTTTTCCTTCCTCTTGTCAACCAGTGCCGGTTATCTGGTAGCTTGTAGCTAAAGATGTTTAGATGGCCAAACCACACTGCCACAAGGACACCTGTCAAGCTATGACGGCAGCTAGTAACCAAAACCAAACAGAAATTTGGGGAACTTCTATTTTCACTTAGTATTAAATATGTTTGTGGATTAGTTCTGACACCTATGAAACAGAACTTACTCAAAAATCAAGGCATGTGAAAAGAAGCAAACCACTTACCAAGCAAGCACTCGTTTTCTTTTACCACGTCTCCCTTTCCAAACTCTTCCTTAAGCAAAGATGCTCGCCACACAAAAGAATCGTGAACAGAGCCAGGAAAGGTGGCGTCAAAGTTGAGGATCTTCAGATCGGCATCGCAAACCTGGAAATATGAATATATGGAATTTGGTATATGCGGTATTTGTCGGCTATCGGGCTACTACTATGGATCCGATACACACGGTATGATCAAATGAAACCCGTCTGTGCTGCATCGTAGAGATAGGTGCATGAGAAGCCCGATCAATTGTGTTGCAATTATCATGATAAGTGTAGACCAAAGTGCAAGTGAACAAACTTTCATTCTCACATGTCTAGTACACATTATACACCGACAACTTGGCTGGTGGGTCAATGAACGGTGATCTGGTGCCTAACGGCGGAAGCGTGTCGACATTCATCGCACAGTGCAGGCGATGTATGGTGGCAAATGGGAGTCAAAGACAACAGTGACTGATAGCATGAATGTTTTGTGAAGAATGTGAGGAAACATGAGATATTCCGCGGCAGGGCACGCACATTTTGCTGCGACAAACGAAACTGTCACCAAAACTGATGCAGCAATACAAAAGGTCCCTTGTCAGAGCTTATGTTCACTAGCGGAGAAATTTGCTGTCGTTTAGAGCTGTTCATACAGTGGTTTAGAAGGAGCGCACTATCCCAAATGCTTACTGACCACTTTAAGAAAGAACACATAGGCTTGAGTTTAAACCACTTGCTGCGGTATGAAACAGGGCGAAGCATTTCTGTTATGCATGGTGGCCAGCAACAAAACAGCCAGCATGCAATAGAAACATCCCCCAAAACACGAACAAATCCAGGTCACAGGCTTCCAATGGTAATTGGTTGTACTCCCCATGTTAACCACAAAGAGCATTTGTTGGCGGAGTTTACAGTGGCCGACGTGAACATCAGTGTAAACTGCTACAAGGACGCATTCATAAAGCTGCACAGAGCCTTTAAGAATCAGCGACTCGGAATGCTTTCATCTGGTGTGATTCTGTCGCATGACAATGCTTTTTCACATATTGTGACCATTGTGAAGGATGCATTAGCGAATTGAGCTTGAGTGCGTCATCTGCAACAAACAAGTGACTACTCACCACCATAGCGTTTAGCGCATAATAGTGCTTTCGGCACCAGTAAGCGGCTTTTGCAAACCTCTGGTCGTTCTCAGATGGAGCCCGGATGGCGATTTGGGTTCCATCGATGCATCCTGTAACACACAATGGTTTTAGCACCTTCGTAACCAAATTATGCATCAATTTATCACAATTTAAGACAGGAGGGCTGGAATTATGCGTTATCTGGAACTGGCTTTATGAGGGGTGGTCGTAAAGTTTGTGCAACCTTAGGGGACTTCGAAAAAATAGAGCTGCGATCCTTATTCATTCTCTACATATATGCACCACACAAGGTGATACACAATTCCTAGCAATAGATGACCTGGCGGATGGTTTGGTTCGAAAAGTCCTCGTTTTGGCTCTTGGGGACGTGTTCCACCTTGCCAGTCACAATTTATCATTGTTGCAGAAACACCTGCCACTCAGTTAGCCTCCATGCAAGGTTATTAAACACCTGCGCCACTTAGCTAGAGTGTCATACGCTGGGGACTGACACCCTACACCATCAGAGCTTTGTATTGTTCCCCTTCAAATGCAAAAAAAACAACCTAATCATTGCACAAAATTTCTTTCTGCACGAGCTGCGTCCTTTTATTGGGTGCTCTAACAATCTACGCAGAGAAACGCGGACCGAGACTACCGAGACGCACCCTTGTTCCGCTACGTTGATTAGCCATCAAAATTTCTCAATATTCTTCATTTTTTTACAACAATTTAGGAATCTTTGCACCGCCCCCGTATATGGCCAATTTCCGTGGGTGCGAGAAATTTCAATGAGGATGCGCGTGCAGTCATGTCGTTTGAATGCGTCGCTTAAATTATCGCTCTCACGTGAGCACCATGAACACCAGCTGTCGGCGCGAAGGCGCGTTACGTACGGCAGGGGCCGAAAGGAAGGGAGAGGACGGGAAACAAACCACGAAACGCACGTGGGATGTGGAACTCTTCTATCAAGGATCCTCTACGGCTACGCAAATTTCTACCGAACGCTGTCGTATAAGCGCATCGGAAATCATTCCTCAATGTTGAGACATGTATACGTAAATGAGTATTTACCGATCACACCGCTGAACTTGCACCGTGCGAAGAACTTCTTCTTCGTTTCTTCCTTTTCTGCGTCCGTCATCGGGAAGCTTACCCAGCTCGGGCCGAGTCGATCAATGATCGCATTAGTCACCTCGTGCAGAACGCGGCT
>JAZHYW010043455.1:0-19996 GCA_037355805.1 Ixodes ricinus
TGACATTGTGTGCTCTTTTAAAACACTCGGCGTTATTTTTTCTGAAAACATGTTGTGGGACTTCCACGTAAATCACGTCATCAGTAAGTTATCTTGCATCGTCGGGTTGGTTAGTCGTAATCGCTCTGTCTTGCCAATTTCTGTACGACTGTTGATATACAACTCCCTTTTCTACTCATACTTAAGTTATTGTCACCTCGTATGGGGCACGACCACGTCAACAAATTTAGGTAAGATATTTTTACTTCAAAAGAAAATCATCAGAATTATATGTAACGCTCCGTATGACTCTCATACTGCCGACTTGTTTACACGCTTTGCAATTATTACTGCACATAATTTATATAATTTCAGGTTGAGCATTAGTTTTAGAAACGAAGAAAAAAGGAATTCTCGCTTTCTAGCTGAACTTTCAGCACTGACCAAAAATATTCAGGCGTATCCCACTCGTCACACTGAGTATTGGAAGATGATCCCTCACAGAACAAATGATGGTAAACAAATGCTCAAACAGACCCTACCGTTTTGACTCAACAGCCACGCAAGTAATGATTTGGACCTTAGCTAAATAAATGTGAAATTTGTACTGTCCATGCTAAAAAGGTAATCATGAATGACTGTCGAGCCACTGTATTTCGTTCTTTATTTCCCTTCCCTGTTTTAAAACTTATTTGTTGTTCTTGCTGCCGTCTGTCTTGCCTCTGTAGGGGCCGGAGACTCGTCAAGCTGCTCCTTTGCAGCTTTTTTCTCCGGCCTCCCCTTCATCATTGATGAGAAATAAACTATTATTATTATTATTAAATGCGCGACACGCAAGGCGAATGCCACAAGAACAATTTCCTGGGCGACGTCCCGATGCCCAAGTGTTTTTGCACTTAGAGCGAGTACTTTAATGCAGGTGGGCCTACCAGGAGTCTGTCACTAGAAACAGGGTGAAGCTGTCGCAGCTAACGATGCGTCCTCCTTCAGCCATGCGGCCACAAAGATGCATAGTGTATACAACTGTGCATCGCGAGGCATGCTGTTTCGTGAAGAAATCCTGCTGAGGCTCGCAACTCGGTGACAGCCCCAGTACTCGGAGGGAACACACAGCGTGGAGTATTCTTCGGGCAGACATCAAACGTCCCGGTATCGGCTGCAGCCGGTGTGGTGCTGCTGCAGGCAGTTGAAGAGGCGTTGCTTGGCCTTCTTTTAGTGTCAACTGAGGAAGCATCGGTGTTCTTTCGCCTTCTCGGGGGCCTTGGCTGCGACGATTTTTTAACACTTAGCTCTGAGCATTCGAAAGCAGCGCCGGCACAGCGCCCGGAAAGAGCTCCGGCTTTCCACGGGGACTGCGCACCTCTTCTCCGTTTATAATGTGAACGAAGTCGCGTGTTACAAACGATGGCTCAAAATAAAGCTCACACATCGTACATACTTCGTCCAGGAGCTTATCCTTGCGATGCAAGTTCCGTCCCCAATCTTTTTTTGTTCTTCCTTTTGAGAACAGCGACGGCTGCTGACCTTTCCGCCACTGATTCGGCACCTAATTCGGCATGATCCTTCATTGGCCATAAACAACAGCAAACACGGGGTAAAGATTAGGTCAAAACGGGAGCCACATTTGTGCTACCCGAAAGCCTTCTTAACGCTCGGAACCGGTCGGATTCTCCAGCCCATACGACTGCAGCGCCGCCGCATACATCAGGGACCTTTTCGCGCTCGCCGTTTCACAGCAATGCGTGGCGCCTGATCCTATTACCCCTTTCTACTCTGCGCCGCCTTTTCCACCACTTGGTGCCGGATATGTCGAAGGGTCATTTCTTGTTTCCGTACTTTATAAACTGCATTTGCTTTTTTTCTCATCTAGCATTCTGAACAAAAGCTATATTCATAACTAATTGAAACTATCCGCGCCACTAATATTTTGTATTTCAATAAAAAAAAACTTTTAGCGGCTTTGATTAGTCGTAAAGCAGAAGCTGACCAGGACCGACAACGTCACGATTTCGTCACATGCCGCACACGTTCGGCACCATGGGGCGCCCCGTAGGAGGAGAAGATTTCCGCATCGTCCGGTTAAAATATGACGCATTGATATTTAGTTACTCTCTCTCTCTCTGTCCGCTGGGTTGCTTAACCCACAAGAGATGTGGAAATCTCAAAAAAGGTTGACACACAAAAAGGATTGAAGGGCCTCTTTAAGCCGGAGAAATTCGTTTAGATTATGGAATCTGGATGGCGTTTTAAGTGTTCTGTTGCGTTGCCTGAGAAACAACTTATATAACGGATCAAAAGGCGATGGTCTCAACCACTGCTGTGGGTTTAATATACACACACCGTACCACCAACTTTCTTTGGTGTACCTTCTCTATAGCGTCGGGCGTTGCACGATACCCCACTCCATAAAAATGTATCGCTTACAGCATACGACGTGGGCCACAGCAGCAGGTTGTCTTCCGCTTGTCGACAGTTCTTTACTGAGATATCGAAGGAAATCAGGAGGGCTATGTTCTTAAATTATTGATATTTTTTCTTACATATGGGTTTCTGTAAATGTTTGTATGACTGCGATATAGTAGATCGCAAATCGAATCTGCACGGGAAACGCATGTCCGGTGGCGGTGCCGACTACTCGAATAGCTCAGAAGCGATAACTAGAAAGGAAAACAAAGGATAACGCGTCTGCGTACTTACACTGTTGCCCATTGTGCTGCAGTTATAAACGTGTGTGTAAGGAAGTCGTAAGCAAGAGCAAAAAAGGAACTGCGCCGTCAATGAGGTTCCTTGTTTTGAGAAAAAAACAGGTGCAGTAGTCGACCACAGTGAGAAACTCATGTCCGTCATGATGAAAAAAGTCGACTCCTATAACTTGCCAAGGGAGATTCGGTACGTCGTGGCTAAGCATTGGCAGCTTCACGTTTCTTTGTTCGTATTTTGACACGGTGTGCACGAGCGTACTTGTGATGTGATGTCACTCGCAATGTTTGGCCAACAAATAACTTGCCTAGCTCTGTTTTTTTTTTCCACAGTGCGCCACGTGCAAAAGCTTCAAAACGCCATTTATTTTTGCTTTAAGGGCGATTATCTTATTGCTTCGCAATACCAGACCGTCTTCAATGTGAGTTTCATCGTGATAGTTCCAGTATACCTCTAGCTAATCCGGTACGTCATCCTTCAAATCCGGCCATGATGTGTTGGCGTGGTCGCGAAGTTGCAGCATCCCCGGGTCCTTTTCTGTTGCGTCTAGAATGATTTTCAGCTTGGCGCCTAAAATAGAAAGGTACGTACTTCAAAGTACCAAAGCGTTCAGAAAGCTATGCTTTCTTCGAAGAAAACTCAAAGGGTGTCACTCGGCTGTGAAACTTGTAGCTTATCGTTCTCTGGTTCGCAGTTCTAGAGTACGCCTCTATTGTGTGGGACCCGTATTTTGTGTAAGACATTGCGGAACTGGAGCGGATCCAACGTCTTGCTGCAAGGTTCATCCTATCTGACTACCGCACTTCATCATCAGTAACTAACTTGTTAAAGCAGCTTGAGCTCGAACCACTCCACCTTCGCCGACAAATCTCTAGGCTGAAGTTTCTTTATTTACTTTATAACAATTCATCTGGTCTATCAAGTGACACTTATCTTCCCCCTGTGCCACAATGGTAGCTTGACTAAATCACTCCAAAGTCATATGCCCATACTATGCTACAACTAGCCTTTTTCAGAAGTCATTTTTCCCTAACACCATTGAACAATGGAACTGTTTGCCGTCATTGCTTGTGGAATGTACTGATGTGAACCAATTCGAACATCTATTTACTAAACTCCTTTTGTAACCCTCCCTGCTTGGGCAGCGCCGCTGCCTGCAGTGTATGTAAATAAGAAAATAATAATAACAAAATGCATTCACGTTAAGGGTTCTCTTATTCGTCTTTCAAGACTAAGAATTTTTTCCTGCCGTGAACTTCGCGGTTATCGGGTGTCTTTTTAGTACGAGACGCATTCTTTGCAGACTGAGGGGACACTGGGAAAGGGGCTTTTGGATAGAAACTCAAGGGGTCTGTGAACGGATTTAACATTGACTTCGGGCTGTCCTCCAATGTAGTCATGAAACTTCGTGCAGCCGCAAACTATAGCTAACGTTTCCTTTTCAATTTGTGCGCAGTTGCGTTGTGAATTCGTGAGGGACCTTGAAGAGTAGGCAACCGGGTGTCCTTTTTGAAGAAGGACAGCTCCAACGCCATGTTGGCTCGCGTCGACAAAGTAACAGGCTTGCCTGATTTGAAGTACGCCAAGACTGGAGCTTCCATCAGCGCCGGTTAGAGGACTTCAAAAATGTTCTGGTGTCGGTCCGTTAACTCTCAAGCCACTTCTTTACGCAGCAGTTCTCTTAGCGGGGCTACAATCGAAGACATATTTGGTATGAAACGAGACACGAACTTAACCATGCCGAGGAATATTTGCAGGGGCTTGCAGTTAGGACAGGATTTGCTAGAATGTCCTGCACGCGCAGGGGGTCATCTTGAAGACCTTCAGTGGTTATGACGTGTACAAGGTACCAAACTTCTTTCTGAAGAAAACTGGATTCTTTTTTTACAGCTTCTGCAGGTTTGCGTCATGCTTTTGCTTTGCTGCTCCCCAGACCAAAATGTGATCCATGACAACGGATACTCCTGTTCGGTCTTCTATAACAATGTGCATCGCCTGCTGCAAAATTTCCGGAGCTGATTAAATGCCAAATGGCATCCTCAAGAACCTGTACAGTCCAAATGGTGTGCTCATATATGGTGCATAAGTGGGAGCTCTCGTGGTCTAAAGCAATCTGCCAGAACCCAGAGGAGGCGTCAAGAGTGGAAAAGTAATTTGCGCCACGCAGGCCGGAAAATTCACGACATCTGCCAATACTGGCATCGGGTAATGTTCGAGCAATAAGGCTCTGTTTAAGTCCGACTGGTCGAAACAGATGCCGAACTTTTTTGGCGTTTTGTGATAACGACCACGTTACTGCTCCAATCTGTGGGTGCTGTGACTTTGGCTATTACTTTATCCTGCTTCATGCGGTCGAGTTTCTTTTTGACCTTATCTCTCAAAGCAATGCGCACCTTCCTCGGGGGTTTAACGATACCTTGCGCTCCAGGTTTCAGCTTCATTCTGCACGAGATGTTTTTTTAGCCTGCCGAGTCCCTGGAACACATAATTAAAGGGCTTAGCTGTTTCGTGCAGCGTCGCTCCTCGTAATTGTTGCCATTCGCTTCATTAACCGGAGCTCTTCTGCGACTGATCCGACTAAGTTTAAGGGGTATGTTTTGATCCATCACAAAGAACTTCGCTGTAGTTGTGCGGGCTCCACATCGGAGCGTTAGCGCAACGCGCTCTCCTGGATATTTTATATGACCAAAAAACCCATTCAGAGTCACGTTGCATTTCTGCGTTGGCTTATCTGTCAGTCGCCGGAGCGTCTGTTTTGACATGGCGCAGCAATCAGCTTCGATATCAAGCTTACAGTCGAGCGGCTCGTCTTCAACGTTAACTTGTGCTGACCAAAGGTTTCTGTTGGAAACACTTGCAATTCGCGAAGTCTGCAGGAAATATTCTTCGCTATCGCTTTTGATCGGACTGTTTCGGGTGATTTTTTTTCAGTTTCCTACGTACTTTTGCGAAAAGGTTGTAGCCGTTGCAGTTCTGGCAGCGTTTTCCTATTGCTGAGCATTTTTGGTCTCGGTGCGCGGAAAATCCACACTTCGGACAAGATTGTTCAATACGATTAACAACTGCTGCATGCTTTTGTTCCGCGAAACTTTGTATCTTTTCGAACTGTTCCTTACCTTGTTCTCGGGCTGTACATATTTCGACAGCCTTTGCGCATGGCGGGTTTTCTGAAATCAGCTTCTGTTGTAGTTTTTTGTCTTCTATCCCAAGGATGATTCGGCTTCGAAGCATACGCTCTTCTAACACGCTAAACTCACAGCGACTTGCTAACAAACGCAACTCAGTTAGCCACTCGTTAAAGCTTTCTCAATTCTCGCTGATCTCAGGTGCCAAAACGAAACTCATCATATGACAGATTCGTGGCAGGTCGGTAGACGCTCCTGAACTTTTCCATGAGCACGTTAACGTTGTCTCGTTCTTCTTCTGCTTCAGAAATGAACGTCGCTTATGCTTTCCGTGCCTCTTCACCTATCGTCATAAGGAAGGTGAATGCTTGTACTTCCTTGGGTTTCATTGTGAGCGTCGTTGCGGTTGAGAAAAACTTAAACTCAATTTTCCAGATGCGCCAGGACTGCCACAGGTCGCCCGCTGTATCCAGTAGTTTCGGTGGTGGGAGCAGCAACGACGCCATGCTGCCTCCTTTGTTCTGTTCACCTCGCTTCTGACACAATGTAGTCTGGTCAGAGTCAGGCAATGAACTACTTTATTGTTTGCCGAGCATCGGCTTATACACTCTGTGCGCTAGGAGATACAGCGCCGAATGTCGGGATTATGACTGGCCCACGACAACAACAGAGGACACAGTGATCTCTGCCTGCACTAAAATATTTGCCACTCAAGGACTGCCCGCTCGGATGTGTAGCGACAACAGGCCGCCGTTCAGCAGCAAGGCATTTAAGGACGTTTTGGCGAGCCTGCAGATCCAACAGTTATTTTCAAGTCCTTACCCTCCTCGTTCCAATGAAATGGCTGAACGCGCAGTCCAAGAAGCAAAGAAGCTTTTAATCAAGTGCTCTCGAGACAAAGTAAGCTTCTGTTTAGCACTGCTAGAATGGCGCAACACGCCTAAAGATGCCCACCTGAAGTCGCCGGTACAGCGGTTAATGGGGCGCCAGACAAGAACCCTGTTGCCCGTTACCACAAGTCATATGAAACCCAAAACCGTACCAACAGTGGTAGTGACCAGTCGTCTGAAGGAAATTCGAAACCAGCAAAAGGCTTCGTACGACCGAACAGCGCGCCAATTTCCCGATTTGCGACCAGGTTTCCCCGCAACCGTTTATGAAAGTTTTCAGAGAACCTAGGCTCCTGCGGTCATCGAAGGGCCAACAGATGCACCCAGGTTTTCCGTGGTCACCACTGAAGATGATCAGAGCAAATGACGAACAGAGGGAGCATTTACGACTTCCGCCGAATACTACTACAGTCAAAAATGCCCCGTCGGTCAATGGGAACGGAGCAGCCGGTACATCGAGTCAACAGACACCTCACGGGGACGACCAGGTTGGACACGCACCGTCGCCTGCAGATGAAGACGCGACCGCCGGAGCTACCAACGTTCAATATGCTACCCCAGAGTGCAGAAGTACGCGACCACGGAGGAAACCTCAGCGATACCCAGCCTCGGAGCGCAAGCGTCCTGAAGAGAAGGAAGATGTCATGGGCCAGTCATAGTCCCGGCAGTCGGCGCTGTATCTCCTAGCGCACCAGTAGATAAGCCGATGCTCGGCGCACAATAGTGTAGTTCATTGCCTGACTCTGACCAGACTCTAATGACCTCACACGAAGTTGGGATGACGTGTTGACATGACAAAATTACGTCATGTGAGGGCGTGATGCAAGCGCGCTGTCTCGCACGCTAGATTTGAAGGGTGAAAATACCACCGAAATGAGCTAGATTTTGTTGACTTCGTGAATTCAGAATTGGGGTGGCTATTGCAATCACCGACAAAGCAGGAACCTCTCGATTGTGACACCTCATCCGCATTAGGCGAAGCAAGCATTCATGTAACCATAGCGAGGAAAAGTCCAGTGCAGTCCTAGACACGCTGCACAATATTTCTCTCCCAGCGTTATCCGTTGGATTAAGGTACAGTTAAAGTTTATTTTATTTAAGTCAAATAAATGGGTTTCCTGTGCACTTGATCTTGGTTTCCTTACGAAAGCGAAGAGAAATGGGTTTGTGTTTGAGTGGGTGTCTTGGCAGGGCCCCTTTAAAATGTACTCTCAATGTCCCTTGGGCAATCTTGTCTGAGTAACGAGGCGTGGGTCATAGTCGATCCCTTCGCATTCCGATAGAAACACAGAAAGGCTGCAAGCAAAAAAGCAACGGTATAAAGTAATGACTCTTCCTGACGACAGTTTTATAGATCTATTGCGACAGAGCATCTAACGTAGTATCTAACGCAACACGTTATTTGTGTGCCTTTCAATGTATTGCCTAATTTTCTCTTAGATTCATGAGTTGTTGTTGTTGTTTTTTGCTTTTTTTACAGGAAAAATGATTTGCCTCGAAGAAAAATTACACATTCCACGTAATTGCCTAACGTTTATTCTTCCTCCGATAAAAGAGCCGCAATGAGCCCAGCATTTGTTCGCCAGAGAACTCGTAAACAAACCCTACAGTTTGACGCTTCTTTCCAAGGATCATAACCAAAATATGTGCTTACATTCTCGCGGGCAGTCCGGTGAGGCTTTTGGGATCTATTCACACGATGCTTCTTGTTGGCGAATCTTGCGTCGCTAAACTAGGTTTCGGGAAAAAGATTTCCCGTGTGAACGCGACCGAAAAAGTGGCGCGCCTCCGAAAAAATGTGGTGCGTGCTCCTCGCTTTTCGAGCAATATTTTGCTGAAACCTCATCGAGGCCTGTCAATCACCTGAAGGAGAATCGCGGACGCTGCCAATGGCCACTCGACATCGCTATTGCGTCTGACCTTCGAGGCGGAGCGAGCTTTTGGAGGAGTCTGATTTTTGGCCGATCCCGCATCTGTGCCAAAGCCGAAAAGAGAAGACAAACATGGCGGCGGGCAACAAGCGGAGAAGCGGTGCGTACGGGCGATATGGGTTAGCAGTACGGGTCGGTGGCGCGGAGCAGATTCATCAACAGTCGCGACGAGTGCAAGCACGGCATGTAAACATGATGACTGGAAATAACTTATCTTTTAGCGGTGCAAAAATGTCCGAAATACTTCGAGATCATCCGCCTGTTCTTTGACGTTCGCGGTCTTTCCCGGGTTTGGCACACCTAGTAATCCCAGTGAGCCGTATCTGACGAAGTTTGTAGAGTGGTATTAATAAAGCAAACTGTCTCTTCACACTGTGGGTACTTAATATCATTTTGATGCGAACGCTTGATATTCCCGGTGCAGATGGCAAGGATTGGCGAAATTCTCGTGAGTCAATAAGTCACGGGTTTCGCGCGTCAGACTCCACGTGTGAACAGGCCGAATTCGCAAAATCTTGGTTTCGCTAAACCCTTGCGCGTTGAAAAGATGCATCGTTTGAATAAGCCTTTAGACTACCCTCTTGTTAGTACAAAAAATACACAAATACCGAAAGGGCATACCACAGAAGCGCAGCTGTACACTCGACGCTGTCTGGTACATTTTTAAAATTCTCCCCAGAGTGAGTCCGTGATCCACAACTTTCCTTGACTTAATTCAACAACCCTCGAGGACTTCAACGCTCAACTCAACACTGTATGTGAGAACGAAAGAATAGCCGCCTTGTTAAGATACAGACAGTTATACCTCCGCTCGTCAAGAACCAAGAAGGTACACGAAACAGGTATTGACACAGAGACGCACTCCCGAGTCCGTCCTGCCCCGTATGCCTTGCAGGGACCCCATCGATCGGCGAAGGCGGCGATAGGACAACGTCCCGTCCGAAGCCCAGTCGAGCCATCAATCCCTCACGGGCCCCGGGCATTCCAGATATCAACAGCGGGGGCCCCCATTCTAATGCAATTGCTCCGAGGTTCCGAACAAAAGACATCGACCCATCTGCCGCCCTGTCCACCGCCGGCGCCGAGCGCCGCTCCGGGCACGACGTGCACTCCGCCTCGCTCCAGGATGAACCAGAGGCCTAGGCACGGGCGCAGACACGCTGCCTCGAAAACTGCCATGTCACGGATCACTTCCGGCGCTCAGTTGGTTCCGTTGTCGCATTCTCGGCAGCCGATTGGTTGATTGCGTCGAAGAATGAAGTCTCCGCAGCACGCCATCTGCGGGAGTAGCTCGTAGCATTCGCTTCGGTCCATCTTAAAGTGGCGTAAGGATCTAGGGAACCCACGCGGTCAATACAGCGTCACACAGTACAATGGACCGCAGCGGGAGCTACGAGCCATCCCAGCCAATCCTGCGCTGTGGGCTTATCGCGTGGCTACGCGCTCCGCGCGTCGCTGCGCCCCTTCCAAAGGTCACGTGAAGGTCACATGGCAGTGGATCGGCACGTAGGGGTCGTAGCGTCCGCTGCGGTCCATCGTAAGTTCAGTCGGCCTGAAGCGCACGCAGGAGTGCGTAAGGGTGTATATACACACCGCAGGACGCTAGCTGGCCGTCAGGTAATAGCGCCGAGGCAGGCCTTCATTATCGACGCGGGGGAAAAGAAAAAAAGCAGCTGTCGCCTCCTCGAATGAAACCTGTTTCCAACTTCCCATTCACGTGTCCCCCCTGCAAAAAATATTGGGTGCCTCGAGATTAGCTTTCGGACGCAGCAGACCCACGTTTGTGTCCGAGTGTATTGGCGAGAGCCGCACTTATTTACGCTGCTTTGTCCATACCCTCCTCATACTCCTCATATTTATATTTTTATCCCAGTATTTGTCTATTTTCTGCCACTCGCTCTTTTTTGTTTCTTGTTTTTTTTCATTTTTTTACATCTCATTGTTTCGTCTTCCCTTGTTTCCATCGCACCAAAGTTAGGAAATAAACGGAGTCTGAGCAACACCACCTATAATAATCAAAGCCTGTGCGCATAACATTTGTCTACCTCACCGTGAGATCGACCGAAGACATAGATTGGACAATAGCGCTGCGTCAGCTGTCGGCTGGGCCTTGTGTCCATCGAACGCGTTTTGACGTTCCGACTGACGACATTTTAGCATTTTTTGATTTAAGGTCACAGAGAGGGCAGAAGAAAAACCAGAGTATGTGAAGATCTCCTATTGACACGAAAAAAAATGAATCGTGCCGCTTTCAGGGTATGCGAAGTGTTAGAGTCGACACGAGCGTACATCTGAGCAGCCCCACAATCAGGGACTCAAACCGTAACCGTAACCGAAACCGAAAACCGTTTAGGAACGAAATTTTTCAGTAACCATAAGCGGAACGAAACCGGTATTTGAAATTGATAAAAACCGTAACCGTAACCGTTAATTATTTACCGGTAACCGGTTTTAACCGATATTAACCGAAAAATAAAAATATTAGTTTTCCTCAAGTATGACCCGGAGGAGGGATCTTGAAATGTCGTGGCCATCTGACAGAGTCACTGTCGGGGACTGGTGCATCTGGTAATACATTTCCGTTCAATCTAACTTTAGGATTAAGAATATTTAGTTGGAATCAGTGGTCGGAGCTTATAGTAAAAAAAGTTTATATTTCTAAATCTATCACACACCTACATCGCTACATGTATTTAGGTGCGTGTCTCCTTCAGGGTATTACCTAATAAGTTACAATTCTCAGGTGTCCATCCAACTCGGGTCTATCCATACCACCGATGTTCCTAACATGCAGGAGCCAGTATGAAGAAACGAGGTGAATTGACTCACCATGCAGAGCTGGCGGAAAAAGAAAACCTGGTATTCATTTAACGTGAGAAAACATGATTGCGCTTAAAGACAGGGACATGGGAAGAACAGACACCACAGAGCGCTAACTTTCAACTGATTTAATTCAAGAGCTTCATCGTTGAAACACTGCGTCACCACACCACATCTCATCCGATCCGTGGTCCACGCGACGGACCGCAGGTACGCCAACTCCTTATTCGCCAAGTCAATTGACGCCACACTGACTACAACACGTGCCGGAACTATTTATGGCGTCAGCCTCCATAATCTCTCTAACATACTTATCTTTGTGCCTAGCGAGAACAGTAGAAGAAGCAAATAATGGTTTGCACCCGCAGTCATAACACCAATGTTCCTAAATAACGGTTTGCACCGCAGTTATCACTGCGGGTGCAAACCATTATTTGCTTCTTCTACTGTTCTCGCTAGGCACAAAGATAAGTATGCTAGAGAGATTATGGAGGCTGACGCCATAAATAGTTCCGGCACGTGTTGTGTCAGTGTGGCGTCAATTGACTTGGCGAATAAGGAGTTGGCGTACTTGCGGTCCGTCGCGGGGCCACGGATTAGATGAGATGTGGTGCGGTGACGCAGTGTGTTTCAACGATGAAGCTCTTGAATTAAATCAGTTGAAAGTTAGCGCTCTGTGGTGTCTGTTCTTCCTATGTCCCTGTCTTTAAGCGCAATCATGTTTTCTCACGTACCTAACCAACTCGCCCAACAATCAGCACTTGTCATTCAGTTAACCTTAAACGTGTCGCGAGTGACGATTTTGAAACAAACACAGAAAGAAAAGAAAATGTCAGAGGTTTGACATTGGAGTTTTGTATGATATATATATTGTGAGGGACCGAGGTAACATGTACACAAATTAAGGAAGACGAGACCGTTTGAAGTAGAAAACAGCGTTATATTAGAAAACAATATGCCAAGATGAAAACACACTGAGTAAATCTACACACAAAACTACGAATGTAGGACTTTGGGGAAATAGTTACTGGAACGCACGTTCGACAGATTGTTCTCGCAATGTCGGCACACTGCTTCAACGCTGCTCACTAGGGGCAGCCGGAAAGTTCGCTGTAACAACTGAACGCTTTCTTGTTTCGTGTGCGCTGGGTCTTGGGAGGTGTTGTGCGCTGGATTGGCGACAAAGCACGTACCGGAAAGCCCAGGGTTCAGCTTGGAGCCGGTGGGTCGGAGGCGGCGTTGGCAGCGCAGCGTCGGCGTCTGGGGTGGCGTGCTGGAATGGGCCGACTGTCGGTCTTGACGTGCGCTCAGAACGTGCACCTGCTTTCAACTCGGGTGAAAGCCTTGCGGGAGCCGGAGGTCAGGCCAGGTGGAAGCCTTGGAAGAACCCGGGTCTGGACGCCCGGCGGTTCCCTTCCGCACGCTGGTCTGCCCGCTCGGAACACCTCCCATTTTCTGTTCTCACGCCTTCCTTTTTCCTTTTTCCTTCTTTGTTGCAGGGCGCGTGGCAATGCGCCGCGAAGATGACGCGCGCGCGCACACACAGTTCGTCACGTGCACAACGCGGCACGAAGATGACCCCGGAACGCGCACATACACACCGTCGAAATCCGCGCACGTTACCTGTATATATATATATATATATATATATATATATATATGTATATATATGCTCGGGCTGACAGCGGCGGAAGGAACAAGAAAACGTCCAAAAAGATTTCCGTTTCTTTTTTTTTTGTGTGTTTTTGCCTTTTGTATTTGAGACTTTTTTTCGAACCGAGTGGCAGCCGCCGGCATTGCCACGCATTTCAGCATGACAAGAGAACAAGCCATGTAGAAGGATGCCTCGTCTTCGAACGTGCCAACGCACTTGGCCGCCAAGACGGAGCCACCCTCTTCCAACAAACAGGGCAAAAATTCGCGCTGTTCCATCTTGGAAACAGGGGATGCCATTTCCGCCCCTTTGCCTCACCCTTGGGAGCTGCCCTCCTTCCAATCATCGATGCCAAGGCCGGTCTCGCCCCACACCGCCAGCAGTCTCAGCAGTCCCAGTTGCAGAACTCTGAACGCGAGCTATTTGAGGGTCAGGACGGTGAGCTGGGACGTCCACAGACGCGCCAAGAGATCGCATTCATCATCGCTGGAGCCCTCCCCTGCTTCCGCAGGAAAGGCATTGCTTCTACGGGAATCATTTTCCCAAAGCCACCAATGCGATCCGACGACCTCCGGTGGAGCAGCCGCCCCGCCCATTCCCGGAGCGAGGTCCGTCAGGCCTACGACATTCACACGACCTCGCCCAGAACACCAGAAGTTTGTCCACGAGATCAGGCATCTCCACACGTATCGGTTCTGCTGAGGTATGCCATGCTCCCCGAACACCAGCACCTCATTTTCAATAGACTGGAACTCTTCCACGTCGACGCGAGAGAGAAATGGAGGGCGGCTATCTTATCCCAAAAGTCCAGGATCGGGTCATGATGTTTTCAGAGAGCTCCCCGACCATCTACCCAGCCAGCCTCGACGCGGACGGTGAACTCTCTTGTACTCCAGCGAACACCAGCTACCGCCAACGCACCAAGCCCAAGAGGCCCTCTAATGCTAAGTGAGTCCGGCAGCTACCCTGGGTCTTCGAGACCTACCAATGCCGTCATCGACGGCACGGTCGATCTTCTCGACACGCCTGGACATTTTCGCGGTTGAGGACGTTCTCGCTCGTGCATTTTGCGAGGCTGTTGTTTCGGCCGACCTTGCCGGTGCTTGATCTTGGACCGAAGAAAACGACCCATTGGATCCGGACTCGACGGCCACCGCCGCCGAGCGAGTCCTGGAGTGGCTCAGCAGGACCGACAGTGTCATCGAGCCCACACCGATGACGACTCTTTCGAAACCTACGATGTCGAGGAGGAAAACCACACCAACACAAAGAAACACACTACAGAAAAACAAAGCGACGTCGAAGACTCGGAGTCGGACCTGGATAGCACTGCCTACAAGTCGAAAGCGACCGGGACCTCCGCAGCCAGTCCACCCTACCCAGAAGGGCACATCAAGTCGACTGGGCAGTGTTTAATGAGGCATGTAGTTTTCACGGGCCGCCCGGCTTCGGCGCACTTTCCATTCGCTGCACGGTGGCTTCTTGCTTCACGGCCCGCCTCTCTCTCCCTGACCAGGTCCGCATGATCGATGCCGCCGTCGCCAACATGTTGGCGGAGTCGCCGGACGGTCCTCACGTGGTTCGTACCTCAACCCTATCTTCCTCGGCCATCCAAGTCAGCCACGGAGTCCCGCTTAGTTTTTAGACTGCGCCGCGCTTACTCAGTACCTCAAGGCATCTCCAGTTCAGCCTTACTCCGCTTACCCCAGGCCATCAAAGTAAACCCACTCCCGTCCCAAGCGTATATGGTGAAGCTCAACCTTGCCGAGACCTTTACCATATTTCACACTTCATCCCTCCTCCCGTAACCTGACTACATTTAGAGAAGGCCGCCGTTTCTACCGTTTTTGCCGTATGCCCTTCGTGATACGCCCGGCGCCGTTTCACATGCAGCTCTTGGCAACAGCCATTGCCAGGGAAATGAACGCGCGTGGACTCTGCGCTTGGTCTCACACTAGACAACTTCTTGTGCACCCATCCCGACCCAGACAAGTTGGCGTCTACAGTGCGCCTCCTCGTGGAAGACTTGCTGCGGTCGGCATTTCGCTTAATCTCAAGCGACACGACCAAAACCACGCGACGCATGGGTTTTGTTCGGTTCCGGCTCGACGCAGCCTATGACACCATTTCGCACACGCCAGAACGTCTCCAAGCCTTTCCTCGTGTCGTTCGCTTGCTGGAGCGCCCGCTTCCCCTCAAGGCGCTCCAGGGCAACGCTGCAGCAACGTTGCTCCAGGGGGCGGCGGACTACTTGGCACTTTTGCTTTCTCTCTGTGTCTGGGTGTTTTTTTCTTCTTCCCTGTTTGACAAAGTTCTAGACCAAATTTCTCTTTCACTCAACTGGCTTCCTGTTTCTTCTGCGTGTTTGGCCGACTTTCCCGCACCGCCAACCGCTCCCCTTTCCCCGCTACCCAATAGTGCATGGGCAGGTGCCTCCGGAGTCGGTTACCGCGTAGATGTTGGGGACTGTGCGCAGGCAATCATCACCCCACTACCGATGCCATTATATTTCCGGGAAGGACTCGCCGTGTTGTGGTACGGGTGTATTGCCGAGAAAGCGACTCTTCTACACACGGTGAACGGAGCTTTGGGTCTCGCGCTGCGCCACGGCCATGCACGAGCTTTGTCTTAATATCTTGCCATTGCCATTTTCTTCATTTATTTATTTATTCAAATTCATTAAAAAACCTCGGGAACCCCTTCGGACGTTTCCTCAATCCTTCCGCCTTCCTCAGCACGAGAAGGAAAAGATGTCTCACGCCAAGAGCGCGAGGACTCGATGGCTTGCCGGCTCGCCATCGCGTGTCAAGCGCGCAACGGCAGGTCGGCGGGGCTTATGACCAGTGGCGTAGTAACGGGGGGGGGGGGGGGGGCGTGGGCCCCGGGTACCAGGAGTCTCAGTCACGAGGGGGGTGCCACTATGGCGGCAATCCCCCCGGCTTGACTGGTTCGTAAGTGGCAAAGAATCTGTAGACGCATGAGGTCACTACTATTCCATCACGAACGTGTCTGGTGCAAAGTCGCAAAACTGGCTTGGCTCGCGCAAAGTTATCGCGCACCGGCGGAAAAAACAAGCGCGGAAAGTGGGGGAGCACTCGAGAAAGAGCTGTGCCCGGGCACGCCGAGCCAACGCCACCTAGTCTACGCCAAACCCAGCGCAACACGACGCTGGCTTGCGCCGACCACGGCCGGACTGCGCCGAGACAGCAAGAGAAGGCGCTAGACGAAGAAGAAAGAAATCACACGAAGGTCTTACACGAAGGGAGTCGCGGGGAGGGGTAAGCGTGCTGGGTAAACTCTCAACGTGTCGTCTCCCTCACCCCGGACTCTCACCCACGGCTGTCCACCCGCGCACGGCACCGCACTACGCGCCAAGGGGGAAGTGCCGAGAGGAGGTGCTGGCGAAAGGCTTCTGCTCGGCAAGCTCCCTCGCTCTCTGACCCGCCGTCAGTTCTAGAAGCGCGTCGCTCGCCGTCGGGAGGCGGTCACAATGTAGTGTTCTGGCAAGTGAATTCGTAATGTTGTGACGGCGACGGCGTTTTCCTGTTGCCACAGCGTGCCATGACTGGAGACCGTCGAGCTTCCGGAAATCTGCGTGGACGGACTGGCTTCAGCGCCGCAGTGTATCGTATGCCAACGATTGTTTGATTGCATTACTTTCCATTTTAAGGCGTGCGGTTTAGAGGCTCATTTTAGCGATAACATCTTACCGAAGTGCCTCGAAACTTTGTTTAGAGAAAATGGCGGCCGCTGGCATGCTGTTGCTTGCCGAATCGTTAGCAGTAAACCCTTGGCAGCGCACGTTTCAGCTTGATATTATATCATATTTTCCTGGAGCGATACCGAGGGCGACCACAAGTAGTAGTAGTAGTGCTTTATGAAGGAAAGGCAGAGATTTTAACCCGAACGTCAGTTCTAGTTTGCTACTCTGCACCGGGGATAGGGAGAGGGGAAGGAAAGACATAGCAGTGGGGTAGGAATATGAGGGTGAAAATTGTCAATGACGATGATTATGATCAAGTGAATTGTGTAAACAGTCTCATAGATAGTTCTCAGTCATTTAGAGTCTGTCCGAAAGTCCTGTGTTTGTCAGAAATCGTATTAGAGCCTCGGTCAGAAATCGTATTAGAGCCTTCCAAACAGACCACAAGGTCCGTTTGGAACTGCCTAGCTGCCGCCGCGTACAGACCGCATTTCTCTAAACTGAGCCTTCCGTTCTCTAAACCAGAGGTGTGCAAAGGGGGGGGGGGCGCAGGACGATGTCTGGGGGTCGCAGGGTATCAGGGAGCTCGACGAGGTGCCGACGGCGCTCTGACACTGCTTCAAATATTTTACTGCCAAGTGCTACCCGCATGTCTTTAAAGGGATACTGGAATGAAAATTGAAATTTGACTATCGTGTCCATAAATTAGTTGTAGTGGCCTATAATACCCGTCAGCGTTTCATTTGCACGAGAGCGCGTGCAAATGAAACTGTATTTATTATTTCATTATCGCTGCGTGACCTCGCGTCGCGGTTATGGCTTTTAGCTTTGCGGTCTCGGGGAGCGGGGGGGGGGGGGGGGTGACAAAAGACCTAAGGGCCCCGGGTGCCAGATGGTCTAGCTACGCCACTGCTTATGACCTACGGTACCGATTTTATTGACATATCTTTATTACGAAAAAGAAGAGAGACGGCACTGGCAATAGCCTAGGCATAGGTAGGCATCGTAGGTCATCGTCCATGGCCGCGGTGCAGCGTCAGAGCCAAAACTGTATGGTTTGAGTGTAGAAGAGCCCCGTTCACACCAATGCACGCGCACCAGAACACGGCGAGTCCTTCCCATAGGTATATTTGCCTCGGCAGAGGGGCTATGATTGCCTGCGCACAGTCCCATAGAAGTACTCCAAAACCGACTCAACAGGCATCTGCCCATGCGCTGTCGGGTATCGGGGGAAGGTGTAGCGGTGGGCAGTGCGGCAAAGTCGACCAAACAGGCAGATAGGGAAGTCAATTGGGTGAAAGAGGAGGTTGGTCTGAAACTGTGTGAAACAGGTGGACGAAGAAGTAAAAATCTCGAGTCATAAAGAGAAGTGTAAAATGCCAAGTAGCCCTGCGGCCCATATAATAAATATAATATAATATATTATATTAAGATAGAAGCACGCCCGACCGGACATTGGGAGGCCCAGAGTTCAAATCTTAGCTCCGCCGTTTATTTTGGCTTTCGGGGTTTTTGTAAAACAATGACTCATCCGATGAAGTACTGTTCATTCATCTGCATATTTTGGAGAGAGAGAGAGAAAGACAAAATGTAGACCAAGATGCCGAAAAGTATATACGGCAGAAAAACGTTCTTGAGACGGTTGTTTGGAGTTTTATAACATATCATTCGTAATATGTTATAAAAACTCCGAACAACTCGTTTCAATACGATTTCTGCCGTATATATACAGTCGAAACCTCGATGTAGCAAACTTCTATGTAACGAAACCCCCGATGTAACGAAGCACCTAACTTTTTCTAACCGCAAGTGTATGCACGCCATGTAATGTTTGACCTCCATGTAACGAAGTCCCATTTGCCGAAATTTCGATGTAACGAAATTTCATAGACAATTTGTCACAACCTTTGGGTCCCAATAAAGATTTTGGGAAGCACATGCGCTGAAATGGGCGCCCGATAAAGCACAAATGGTGTAACAGGCCGAATCTGGCTCGTGTGGTGTCATGCTTTTCTCATTGTCTTGAGCGATGACGCCTTGAAGGCGATGGAGCCGCCCCTGAAAACGTCGACCCCGACGACTTTCTACATGCCGACTCTGCTGTCATTGCGACGGAGGAGGTAACCGACGAGGCGATAGCTAGCGGTGTTCATGGGAACTCGCAAGACGGGGACGACATCGAGCTTGATGAGCAAGACACCTGCTATGTGCCCGGTAACCGTGAGGTGGTGGACGCGACCGATGTCATGAGGTGGTTCGCGCTCACACAGCAAGACGAAGACGCGATGCAGGCCGTCTGGCTATGCGAACGTCGTGTGATGCCAATAATAATACCAAGAGGGGCCTAGAAAAGGTGACGGACTACTTTCAACCGAAGTAGAGGCGTCCTCGGCAAGATTTGTGCACCCAAGAAACATTTGCGGAAACTTTCTTTAACGTTAGCCTCGAATTTCTATGTAGCGAAATTTCAATGTAACTAAGCAAATTCCGAAGTTTACCGACTTCGTTACATCGAGGTTTGACTGTATATATATATATATAAATAAAAGGTACGTCCGCACTTTATTTTCAGTTTTTGCGCCCGCACCTTTTTTATTTTTTCTTATATATAAATGCATCATTTTTTTTAGCGTCACAGAATCGGCGAGCGAGAGACGTGCGCTTCGATAATCATAGGCGTTTGCTTGTAAAATAGCAAACATGACGTAGGTATAACATGACACAACAACGAAAACTACGGAAAGGAACGAACAGCACAAAATATTTTTACAGCTGTTTATGTTGTTACTGTAATGTTTGTTCCTCTCTTTGGTCTTCCTTGTTTTGGACTATTGCATTTACATTAGGTCTAACTTTCCCTAAGTGGCCCAGCTCCTCAATTTTATTACTTTATTTCACTTAGCAGTATTTTACTAAAGGATGGCTACTGGTTCTGCTCCTTCCTTCAGTGTGGGCGAGGACTCGTCTGCATGTATTAGGTTGAAATAAACTATAGCGACGAGAAGGTGCGAATGGTTCTTCCAGAACCTAGTAGGAACTTTCTTAGGGTTGTTTACGAACGCTGCCGAACAACAAAGTAGGGATGTTTATTTTCATTTTTATTATATAGATTGAGATGGTCCCCGAGTAGCGGAAGTGACATGTATGCTCGAGTTTCAAACTGTATAATGTAAGTAGACGGTGTGAACAAGCGT
>JAZHYW010043459.1:0-10304 GCA_037355805.1 Ixodes ricinus
CTCCGTTCCCGGACATTGTTGTGAGGCGCCGCCATATTGGGGCGCTTGTGCGGAAGCAGACGCAACCGCAGATCGTCATGATTCAAAAAGTGCGACTATCCCAGCAGCGTTCGATTCGGTGTTCAGGAAGCTCCTGTACAATGTTAGCCTTTCTCTGTCGCGGAGTGTTTAAACATTTGGCTGGAGGGGACGGAAAAACGTTTCCTGTGATTTCAGATAAAGCTTCAGATAGCTGGCAACCACTGATCTTAAGCCACAATATGGCCAAGTGTCGTTACTCTGAGGCGTAGCTTATTTAGTGACACTAGCTCCAACGCGTCTCCTTTGCACGAGGTTGTGTGCGAATTAGATGCGAGAAACAACCACGTGGTCTCGCAGCGGTGCGGGACTGCAGTAACGTGGAAGCTGCGCTAGCCTTAACATCGTAGTACAAAGGGCTATTCACACAGGGGATGCTTTTGGTGTAGTAGTGCGTGACGTCAGTGATTAGCGGAACTCGAGGGACTCGTTCCCCGACTCAGCATTCACACGAAGAGTAGCGAGCTGAGACGGGGAATCCAGTGTTATCAGACGATTAGCGGTCGCATTGTCGACAACAGGGATTGGAGGAGCGCTGACGAGAGAGTAAATAAATGGAGGCATACATGGAACGGCGATACGCGATTATAGCAGCAGCGCTGTTACATGCAGAAAATAACATACTACGTTGTGCATAAAAAAAAAAAAAAAAAAAAGATGCTACTTGAGTGGGTGGATGCAACACGAAGAGCGTGGAATCCAAAACGGCTTAAGGACGGCGTTGGTGAATGTCATCAGCACCTTCTGGTTCCCAAACTTCTGATTCACGGCATTCACGCTGAAAGCGCCGAGCCACCAGTAAGTTAGGCGATGCCGGATGCCACCGCCGGTGTCCCCTACAGCACAAAATCGGTAAGGTTGCCAGGCAGCCGAGCAAAATCCACGCCATTTTGTGAGCTGATCCACCGCCAAGGCGGGGAACGTTTTATGTAGCCCGAGCAAAGGCTTTAATCCCCTGGGATATCTCGCATTAGCGCGGATCCACGCAAGGGCTGATTTTGTTACCACGTGGCGCTCATCCGAGAACAAGGAAATTCTCTCCAGTGTGAATTCCACTTAATAGTTGGCGCAGAGCATAGCGCTAGTGCGGTTATATCACTCAAAAATGCCCGTGCGTCCGCTTTCCGCACAACGCTCGGAAACCAATCACCGCAACCATGAAGGCGAAGCTCAGCCAGATGACGATGCGAAGCACATAAAATCCTGAATATTAAAAAACAGGAAGTCTGAGTTGTGAGATTAAGCAATGCAAGCGTGAGCCGGATTTTGCGCATTGCTTAATATCACAACTCAGACTGCGTTTTAATGGCTTTCTATGTTTCGGCCATCGTCATTCGCCAGCTCTAAATATTCTGCGTGAAAATATTCGAGTGTTATTAGCGAGAAAGCTGCTGGCTTATTTTCAGTGGCAAAAGGTATCAAAGTATTACAGGACAAAGGACGTGGGCATTGGGAGAGGAGTGTCTCACTAAAAGAATAGGGGACGTGCGGTGGTGCGTGAGTCACGCGCAGGTTAGGAATCATGCTTGTCTTATGGAAGTATTGTTTGCGATATACGGAGCGCGAAAGGGGAGAGAGAGAGATCGGATGAAGCGGGTAAATGCTTGGCCTCATGCTAGGGCGCGATCAAACCCTAGAGGTTAAGCTTCTGAGCTGGGGAAGATGGAGATATATCGCCTATTAACTGATATGAGATGAAAATGTGAGAAATGAAATCATTGCATTACTGAAGTCTGCGTTGTAAAAAACAGAAAGGGATCTCGGTAAGGCGTTTTTTAAAGTTAGATATCGTATGCTGAAATTCCAGTTATGGTTCGAGTTCAAACTTTTCAGCTTCGCACTATCTTCACGGAACACAGGCTATTCAGGAAACTAGGTTTGTTGCAATTTAATTAGATCATGCGACATTTTGGGCACACTCCATATTTGACGCAGCCTACGATACTCCAAATAGTTACGGTATATATTAAAATGTGCGTATTGACATGCAAACCCGTCGACGGGTACTTTGGTATTATCCCGGCATTAAACGCGTATCTCGTTTCCGCAAACAGATAAAGGTGGCTGCTGCGCGTAAAAATGGCAACAGCGTAAACGGGTATTGAATTCGTGTCCTCGTTTTGCGTCCTAATCACCGGTTTGGAAGATGGTTGGTGTCGGGGCTGCCCACCACCGTGACATAGCGCGTAATTACTTCATACGAAGAGACGCAAACCTTCACGAACAAGCACTACCACACAGCTCTTGCGTAGCACGTGACATCCGCCTCACGTTCTAATAATTCATTTCACTTATTGGTACCCTCAGGGCCCGAAGGCTGTTACAGAGGGGGTGGGGATTATTACGTACAGTTAATAGAACACTCAAGCTATAATCAAGTTCTGGTAGTATGGATACAGCATTTTAAAATCAACAGGATTAACGATTGTGGCGATAGATGTGGAAAGGTGGCGATGGATGTGTGCAAAGCTACAGTCATGGGCAACTCCCGGCGAAACCAATGGCAGAGATGAAAATCGAATTGGGAATTTGCGATCACGCTCGTGGCACGGGCTTCCGGCCGAGGTGCGTCGGAGCGCACGACTCCAAATGCCACGAGCCTTCCCGTCCTGGGGACAGCTTTGTCCAGCCAGCCGAGGCCCTTCGTTTCATTCGCGAGGTCGTTGCCTTAGGTATCGGTAAATATTCGATGCTGTTCAGGCGCGGAAGTGCCACTGCCGCGATACGCGACACTAAAACCAGGTTGATGCGAAATAACTAGGCGAAAAAACACCGAATAATTAATCTCCTTTGAAACGAAGCCGGTAGTCTAGCGAGGCAGGTAGTACTGGTCAACTCGACGCTAGATTACCGGCGCATCCGCTTAGGGCCGACTTTAAAAATGCATCAGCCTGAGCTCGGTGAACAATCGCAGCAAGTGAAGCTGCATTTTCTTTTCTTTTTTTTTTAGTATTCCCCAACACCGGTGTTTTAAAATTTAACGAGTCGTTGTTAAGTGTGAAGCTACACCCGGGAACAACTCTAGTTTCTAACACCAGTTTTTGGTCTCTGCTTGATATTCCATATGTTTTCGAGTGGGGTAAAAAAAAAAACAGAGGGAGAACGAGAGATTTGTTTTCTAAAAGTGAGAATTCAAAACCAGTTTACATGGATGGGTGTTTAAAAAGCATAAGACCAAGACCACTGATTCAGTAAACTGGCTGTGGGCTAGCTCGTTAATCCACCGCACTGCGTAAGTGCATTAGGTTCAAAGGTTATGTAATAACAGTACGACACCAAGACGCGTCCAAACACATTAATAAACCTTGGCTCTGCTCAAAGGATTGTTACACATTTCGTGATCAAGGTATCGGTTTAAGAAATGATTTTCCACATCTCAATACCACTCCAAGAACGGGCTACAAAGCCTGCTTCAATGTCGTAGTATGAGCTTTCGATATAAATATCGTTTATCATAATCACCATCTGCTAGAACTCCCCAATCACATTTCCTCCCGAGAAATGTTCACGATATTTCTCACGCAATATTTGCTCATACTGCTCGAATCACTTGAAAGCAATCATAGTTCCGGATACTATGCTGGCAAAGTGCGAGTATATGCACTTCCTATTCTTTCCATCTTTCTGTTGTTCCCTTCAACTAGGTTTTCTCCGCTTGTTGCCTAAGCTAAGGCTAAACTAAGGTCAGGTGCTTAATTGTGTTCGGAATAGGTATATACTTTTCCTTATACACGCGAGACGTGGAGAGGAAGACCTTGAAATGTGCATTCTGCTCGGCGGTGAGAGCTCCAGTCGTGTCGGTACTTGCACTACAGCATTACCTTATGTCGATAAAAAGATTGCTAATTAATAGTCATCCTGAGTAGAAAGGGTATGAAAGTAGAAAGAATAGAAAGTAGAAAGGTGCTCGGTGTGCTGATGCGCTCCATCGCGTTGAATAAGTCAGAGGAAATCAGAAAACAAACAAAAAGAAAACACAGAAGTTTCAAAGTCAAAACCACTATATTTTAATTCATATCTGTCTTTAAAAAACAAACAGGCGCAGACCAGGTACCGATGATAAACATCGCTTTTTTAAACGAACCGTGGAGAATCAGCTTTCTAAACTAAAAGGTGTCAAAACACGCCGCACAGCCATCAGTTTTTTCTTCCCTTCTTTTTATGACGAGGTCTGTCAGTGATGCCGGACTCAGTAATAGCCATAATCGCAGATATTGCTCACATTGCGAACTAGTTCAGTGCAAGATCTCGAAGAAATAAGTTAAAACCCAATATGTACGTTGTTACTCTTGTTCCTCGTTCTAACGCACTCCTGCAGGGGTGGGAGGCGCGTCCACTGCACGCTAATCTTTGCCTCGCGTCTGATTTCCGCCACAGCTGCGAAGGGATTCCTTGGAAGCCTCCGCGAAGCGCTCATTCTGTTAAGTGTACATCTGCTCAGCTGAACTTGGTGCTGGTACATACAACTTGCGTTTTTCGGGTAAGCATTTGTACCGAGCAAAGATGCCCGCTTAGAGTTCTACTTTTTGTGCCATTTTTAATACACTTGTGTTAACAGTGTTAACGCCAGTGCTAACCATCAAAGCATCTTTCGTGCGATTTCTCTTTCGTTCATTTTGTATATTCCCATTTACATATGAAACGCAGATTAGAGGCCTTGGTTAGCCTTTGGTTAACCTCTGTTATCTCCTGCCACTATTCCCTTCTTCAACGAAGCGCTTCTCAATCAATAAAATAAAAAATGCAAAAACACAACAAAAAAAAGAACAAGCACGCAGTTATGAAACAAGCCAGTCCTCCGTCCAACTCAGATTTGACCAGCCCCATAACGCGAGCGTGCTTGCAACCCACATGCCGCTCCTTTACCGTCGTCGCCCCTCCCGCACCAAACACACACACACACGCACACACGCAGCACGCACGCACGCACGCACGCACGCACGCAAACACACATACAGACTTCTTCTCTTTCCCCGTGTCGAGAAGAAGTCCATTCGTGACACCTGTCACCGCGAAGGTGCAGCCGGCCCCTCCTGCCATCGAACGCCGGTGTGCTGCTAGCGGCCACGCTCTCAGTTGCAGCCCCGTCCTTCGCCGAGAACACATTGTGTCCCTTCCCTGGAGCACTCCGACCATCCCTGCCCGTCCCCATCCTCTCGCGCGTGCTCCCCGGCCCACCGATGTCCCCTTGCCTTTGCTTAGTTCTCACGGACAGAGGGAGGCGGAGAGATGGACGCTGATGTGGCCGCCCTGCCGACATCTGTCGTCGTCTCCGACGCTGATTTCACGACCGTCGTTTCTCGTTGTACGGCTGCCCGCGCCGTCTCGTTCTCGCAGTACATAAAATGGTGTAGTTCGAAGGCGAAGAGGGAGTGCGTTTGGCGAAACACGAACTCTCGTAGTAACAAAGAAAGGGTTGCGGCGTTTATCTGCTCAGCTGGGACGCCGTTATCCCCACACATGCAGGAATGCACAGAGCAGAAACCTCCGAGATAGCGAAGGCGTAGTGCCGTTTTCTACGTCGCCTGCCGGGCGCCACAGCGGGGCACCCATTGGGCACGAGTGCCCCATCAGCGTCAAACGTTAGCTCGTGTTCAGCTTCACTTGGATATAACACGAGTTTCAGTGGAGCAGTGACGCAACACTCGTGTTCAAGCGGTGCCCCGCACTGGCCTCCGGAAGGTGACGTAGATGTTTCACCACAACGGCCTCGTTGTCTTCGGAGGTGTTGCCTCAGCAGTTCGCTCTAAACGCGGCCTCTCATTACCGCATCCATGCGACCACAGCTACAACGGACGCGTATAGGTACAATGAAGATGCGCGAGTTTCGTATTTAAATGTCTGAGAACAGATCACGCTTTCAAGTATTGCTGGCTTTCCCACTCCCCACATCCTCATCCTTCTTTAGCATTCCTCCCCTGTGAGGAGACCCTTTTGTACTTTCTTTTATTGCTCCCTCCACCCGCGCTGTTTTTGAGGAGCGACATCCAAGTATATATATATCCACTCAGGTTCTCTCGATCATCCTCGATATTATGCTTGGCAAAATATTGCGTTTTTGCGTCGACTCTTAGAACGAAGGACGCGAGGAGCCCGGCCTCCAGCACACGCGCCTATTGCCTTCCGCCGTGCCTTGGGGGCGGGTGCATGGTCGAGGCCCACGAGGCGCCGAAGCATTATCCAAGATAGGAAGTTTGCGCTGGAGGCGGACAAGTGAAAAGCCTCCCTGGCTCTCTCATCCTGTCCGTGACTAAGAATTTTTGCCAGGAAGGCAAACCCTAAACAATAGAGCAGATAAAAAACGATTTTTAAATTTTTGTTTGTTTGTGTCTTTCTTTGTTTATTCTATCTATATATTCTTGCCTTCCCCTACCCTCGGGCTGTGCGACATAATAAACGTTCATCATTTACAGCTTTTTCTCAAGAGTGGCATCTTTGCCTCCTGCCACGTTATATTTCATAATTATCCTGTAGAAGCACGCGAGTCTGCATGGCCCAAATAGTTCAAATATACACAAAGTTACCAGGAACCAGTCACCACTACCAAGCCGCCGTCTGGACGGCGCTGGAAGGCTTGGACTCGCCTCAGCGCACTAGAATAAAAAAATAATTAAAACGAGCAAAAAAAAACAAAACAAAAAAAGGAGACAGTCAAATAGAGATAGCAAGCGGGGCACCCTTCTAATGTGACTTGAACATGGCCCAGAGGACCAGGTTTTAAGTAGCACTCGGTCGCCAGGCCGCACCTCGTTTTTCTTGCTCCGCCTCGCGCTTGCGCCACGCGCGACAAGATTGATGGCCTCCTTCACGGCTGCGCTCGGAGTGCGCTAACTTGTATTTCACGCCGAGAACAAGCGTGCTTGCCCGAGCATTGAGAAGGTAGATCCATAAAGCGGATCGATGTTTCAGCTGCGCTTGAACGCTGCACGCCTCGGCGCTGTCAAGCACAAATCTTTAGAGGATAGGTGATGATATTGAGATACATCGCTAATTTTTCTTTTGTTCGAAAACATTGCATGCCCCGGAACCGCGCACTCAAGCTTTTAGAGCGCAGCTCTTTGGTGCCCGTTTCCGGATTTCGCGGCGTCGGCGTCGCCGTCGGCGTAACCGCTCCGCCAAAATTGGCGGGTTAAGTTTCCCGCAAAATTTAGCGGGGAAACTGAATTGGTGTTGAAGTCACGTGAAGTCGATTTCTCCGCTAAATTTAGCGGGGAAACTTAACCCGCAATATTTAGCGGGGAAATTGTCCCGCTAATTTTAGGCCGGAGAATTTTAACTCTAAATTTAGCGGGAGGAAGGGCAGAGCCGGATTAAGGCATTTCGTGGGCCCTGGGCTTAGGACGCTTCAGGGGCCCTAACGATGATGATGATGGCGACAATGATGATGATAATGATGTCTGGTTAAGGTAATGAACCTGGGAAACACTGCAGTTTCCTTTATTTTTTAATAAACAGAAAGTAGCCTCAAAATACAAAAATTTACCATTCCTCGTCTGGTTTCAACTAGGGAGGACTCCGGCAAGAACACCGCGGTGGCGGCATACAGCTTTGTTCCCTTCCCCAGCAGCGGTCGAAGGCCGCACTTTCAAAGTGTAAGCGCTGCTCAAAAACACGTGTTTGCACGCACGAGCCACGAGCCCGAGTAGGGTGAAGGGGGAGGTGTTCATCACAATTCTCTTCCTGGCAAAAAAGAAGAGAGGAGCGAAAATTTCAGATCGTGGAGCCTCTGCGTGTTTTTCTGCTTGCTCGAAGCCGCTTTCAAAAGGAAGCGGACAACCACCCTAAGCGGGCCGGTCACCCACCCAAAGGGCCAACTTGTAAAGGGATAGGAGTGCTACGCGAAGTGTGCGTTTGGCCTCTCTGACATCGCCATTATCTTGTATATCCCTCTTCGGAATGCTGCGGCAAAGCAACATCGCTTTCCAAAATATTTTTAGGTTTCGTGTTTTTTTTTCTACGAGCTTCCCCACGGGGGCCCCCAGAGAGTCGGGGGCCTCTGGGCTGCAGCCCCTTAGCCTGTAACTTAATCCTGCCCTGAGGAAGGGAGTGAGCAGGAGGGGAGAGAAGCGAGGAGTAGAGGAGGATGAGGAGTAAAAGATATGAGGAGGAGGGAGGAGAGGAGGATGGTAAGAGGAGGAGGAGAGGGAGAAGGGGGAGGGTACGGAAGAGAAGGAGGAGCATACCCTCCCCTCCTCCTCCTCAGGAGCTGCGCTCTAATTCGGCATTACAGGGAGTTGTAAACTTCTTTCATTTTTTTATATTCTCAGCTTTACATTAACTCGCAGAGCTGTTTGTACCGTTGGAGTTTGGCAGAATTTCGGAAAAATAAGAACAGGATGAGAAAAAAAAAAAAGTTAACCTAGGAGGCCTATACCCAATTTCTATAGCTGCAGAATAGTGGCGCCTGTAGCGCGTCTCCGACTGGTGTGTTTAGCGTCCTACCTTGCCCATACACCAAAGTAGTCCCGAAGTGGCAACGAATGACATCACAGAAGCCGGAGTGTCATGTTGTCGGATGTGGCGATCCTGACGGTTGGCCGTAGAAATGCTGGCGAAAATCACGAGCGAATGCGAGTGACGCTGTCGTCGCGGCGTCCCAACTTCAGACTGCCGAAACTTCCATTGACTGTCATACTGGAGAGCGACTTGCAGCAGAACAGGCGATCGCCATACACACCACCACCGCTGAGACGCCGCCAGGATCGCCACCGCCGACACAGAATGACACTTCAATGTCGTCATCAGGTGGAAATGGAGGGACCACTTTTTGGACGTGGGGAACACGCCAGTCGGAGACGCGTTCCAGGCACCATACTCAGAACGACACCGGAGCTCTGATTGGCTTTCATTGAGCGGATTGTGGGTGCTAAATACCTTGAGATCTACCCACTATTTTGTTTTTCTTAATCAGCCAATCAGAGCACGGCGTTTTGACATCATCGCAACCCCTGTGCAAGAAGCAGACAGACTTGCGCTCCCATTAACGCTGTGGCGTAGCTCAATGGCAACGTCTCCGCTTCGCACTCCGTGGACCCAGATTCGATTTCCGCGTGCGACGGGCGATCTTCTTCGAGGATTTTGTGACATCCCCGACGGACGCCCTACAAACCCAACTACACTATCAATAACATCAACCACTAGTACTACTAAAACCTCAGCAACGGACGTTACATCCACTGCGTGGGAAAAGCCCATAACAGTTATCGCTGTGAAAGCGGAAGGGACGTGAATGCGCAATTATACATTCCATAATGCTTTAGGCAGTGCGCGCGCAGCCATAGCACGGTGGAAGTCAAAGAGAGCGTGTTGGAGGCTGGGCGTCTAAAATGACGCCTTTCCGTTTTCTTCTCTGTGAGCAATCGTAGGCACGCCCGCGTTTACACTGTGGGCGTGAACCTATGCGAGTACCTTACCACGAGAACGCCGAAAGTGTTGATAATGGATCGCGTGCAGTTCACCAAACGTAGCTTCGGAAATTTGGAATTCTGAAATGAAATCGCCCGTCCTTGATTTTTTTCCTAATGGAGGACGTACATGTTAAGGAATATGGCGGAGGATCGTATACATGTCATATGCATGTAGCTGTAACGGGAAATTTAAGGGAAATGAAACACTTACGACCTGGTCTTGCTCGGCTAAGCGAAACTTTCCTTAGGGAGAATACGTAAAAATAAATAATCGTAGACATCGAACTGTCAAACTTTTTCCTGGTGGCCGTTTGTCTCTCTTAAAACGGCGTATCATTCGTACATTTTACAACCTCATTCTGTTTTCATTATTTCGAGACGGTAAATTTGGACCGTGAAGTGAAGCCACATCTCTCTCCGGTTGCAGATGGAGAATTCGGTTAGTGATAATGGAGACTGCTAAGCCAGGGTATTTGACGTGCATCACGCATTAATGATTTGACGGCTTACACGTCCGCATGCCGGAAAAATAGCCTTAGAAAGTTTAACCTAGAATGCGAGAGCTAATTAAATATATCTGAGTCTGTACTTGCTCCCGCTTCATGAATACCTTCCGAGCGCTCGTTTGTGACGCTGTAAGAAACGTCACAAAATTGCGTAATATATATATATATATATATATATATATATATATATATATATATATATATATATATATATATATATATATATATATATATATATATATATATATATATATATACTATCATGGGCGCTACTGAGCGTTTTTTTAGCTCGCCAAATACAGATCTACGTATT
>JAZHYW010043460.1:0-11638 GCA_037355805.1 Ixodes ricinus
GGCTCCAACGCGTCTCCTTTTGCGCGAGGTTATTGCGTGGAGTGGATTGCCGAGAAAAACCACGTGGTCTCGCAGCGGTGCGGGACTGCAGTAACGTGGAAGCTGCGCTGGCCTTAACATCGTAGTACACAAAGGGCTATTCATACAGGGGATGCTTTCGGGTGTGGTATGTGCAGCGTGACGTCAGTGATTAGCGGAACTCGAGGGACTCACGTTCCCCGAGCTCCAGCATTCACATGAAGAGTAGCGAGCTGAGACGGGGAATCCAGTGTTATCAGACGGATTTAGCGGTCGCACTGTCGACAACAAGGGATTGGGGAGCGCTGACGAGTAGATAAATGGAGGCATGCATGGAACGGCGATACGCGATTATAGCAGCAGCGCTGTTACAGATGCAAGAAAATAACATTCTGCGCTGTGCATAATAATAAAAAAGAAAAAAAAGATGCTACTTGAGTGGGTGGATGCAACACGAAGAGCGTGGAATCCAAAACGGCTTAAGGACGGCGTTGATGAATGTCGCCAAAGCACTTTTGTGGTTCTCTCGTACGAAATTCGCAAAAGCGCGAGCGAACAACGAGTTAGGCAATCCCGATGCCACCGCCGGTATCCTAACAGCGCAAAATCGGTAAGGTTGCCAGACGGCCGAGCAAAATCAACGCCATTTGTGAACTGATCCATCACGCCAAGGCGGGGAACGTTTTATGTAGCCCGAGCAAAGGCTTGCCCAATCCCCGCTGGATATTTACGTCAGCGCGGATCCACGCAAGGGCCACGATTTTGTTACCACGTAGGGTGCTCATCCCGGGAAGCAAAGGGATGGAAATCTCTCCGAGTGTGAATACCACGTAATAGTTGGCGCAGAGCATAGCGTAAATTACAGATTATATCACTCTAAAAAAGCCCGTGCGTCCGCTTTCCCACACAAGAGTCGGAGAGTCAATCACCGCAACTTACGAAGGCATCTCGGCGAATGACGATACCGAAGCATGCGTTTAGGCCAAAAGACGCGGTCTGAGTTGTGACATTAAAGGGACCATGAAATGATTCTGAAATCGAATTTAATCCACCGGGCGTCGGAAAAGGTGTAAAAAGAAACACAAAAACGCAAAAATAGGGAGCCAAAAAAATTCTTTGCTATAGAACTTTTAAAAGAAAACTGGACTCTTTTGCGCCTTCTTTCCTTCGAAAGCTCTCTGCCTGTTCACTGCTATGCATCCGCGGAACTGCAGCACGTCAGCCGAATCCACGTCGCCTATTGGGTAAGCGCCTACCTCACCAGCACCGCGATCATAAACAATAAATAGCCGGCAAATGTTTCCTAAAAGTTTTGTTAAATAATATTCAGATCCACATTTTGTAGCATAATTAGAGATGTGTGGCGAAAATTGCCAAATTTGATAATGCTGAGAGCCAAGCGCCATCTATCGTGTGGTAAACGAAGCTGAGAGCCAGCTCCGCCAGCTCCGGAGCTGTCCTTTTTACGATCAAATCAGCATGGCCGACGGCGTCGCTTGGTCACCGTGGTCACGACGACCAACGAACGTTTATTTTTTTACGTGTTCTTCTCGCGCGTCCCGACTTCAAGCAGCAAGAAAAAAGTACTTGAAACAGACCACGACGAACAAGAGTGCTGGATCCGCAAACACCCGAGACAAGCTGAAACGGCAACTTTGGCAGATAGGCCTAGCAGCCATTCCGCAGCGTTGCTTCGACGGTACTTGACCAAGACAGTGACCACGACCGGCTGGCGTGCTGAATGGAATATGCCCGCGCGACCCTTGTGGACCCTTCCCGTATTATAGTTTGATCGCTGACCTCAATTTTAGATTAAGAGGTGAGGTCAATCTCTTCCCTTTGTCATTTCCTTGTTTTCCGAGGCAGTGTTGACGAACACTGTCGTCGAAAAGGGACTTTCGTCGATTCTATCTTCTTGTTTTGTGTGATATAGAGCTCGAATAAACGCCGTATGGATTACCTTCGTAACACGGTATGTACACTTTGTTATTAGTTTGCCATTTTTATTCTGACACGACTGCATGTCACTGTCGAGCTATAACAGTTCGTGGGAGCTACGTGCAATGCCGGTCCAACCTTCCTTTGCAGAGTGTCAAGTCAGTATCGAGTTGCAATCGTAAAATATCGGTCCCGAAGCGCTTACCAACAGCGTAAATACAGCACTTCCATCAAACGCGCGCGAACACTCCGAGTGTGAACAGGTATTTACGTGGCTCTTGCTGACACTGTCGTAGTTCAAACGTATCTTTTTTAACGTCGGCTCGCTCTTGCATCTCCGAGGCAGCGAAAAAACGCCGCGGCAATTTGTTTCTATCTACGTCGCTTTGCAAACGACTGACACGGGCCGCCTTTTACCAACAATGACAGTTGGGTTGACTTCTGGAGTCTTCGACGGAAGACTCGCCGCACTTCCCAACAGGCATACCGGCGTATGGGACTAGTCCCACGCTGTCGCTGTAGCGAAAAATATCTCATTGAATTTCGCTCAGCTGCGATGTGTCCACGGCAATCGCGGCGATGAGGGGCGCCGATTCAGAAAATACGTCGGTGACATCAGCGCCATCAGCGCAGTAAAACCTACCGGCGCACCCCCAATTCGCCGCCGCTGACGCTTCCATTCTACAGCCGAGAGAACTTCCGGTTCCTGTCCCAGCGTACGTCACGACCGTCAAAATTACGCCGCAACTTGTTTTGCGGTCAGTGGGAGAGAAAGAAAAAGTCGATATTTCATTATTTTTTTGTGTAGAAGTTAATGAACCGAGACGAAAACGGATGCCTGTTCGGCATTCACTGAACGTTGAAGGTTTAATGTAAAAGTTATCTGGCAAAAGTAAAAAGGTCATTTCATGGTCCCTTTAAGCAACGCAAGCGTGACGTTTTGCATTGCTTAATGTCACAACTCAGACTGCGTTTTATGGCCTAAACATATGTTTCGCCATCGTCGATTCGCCGAGCTGCCTTCGTAAGTTGCCGTGAGTGGCTCTTCGAGTGTTGTGCGAGAAACGGATGCACGGGCTTATTTTCGAGTGTAAAAGGTATCAAAGTATTACAGGACAAAGGACATAGGCATTGGGAGAGGAGTGTTCACTAAGGAATAGGGGACGTGCGGGCTGCGTGAGTCAGGCGCAGGTTAGGAATCATGCTTCTCTTATGGAAGTATAGTTTCCGATATACGGATCGAAATAAAGAGAGAGACGGATGAAACGGGTAAATGTAGCCCGTGCATGGCACATCACCCTGAGGTTACTTTGCGCAGGGGAAGATGGAGATAAAACGCATATTAACTATATGAGATGAAAATGTGAGAAATGAAATTATTGCATTACTCATCTGCTTTGTAAAAACGAAAGGACTGGTAGGCTTTTTTGTAAAGATAAATATCGTATGCTAAACTTCGCAGTTATGGTTCGAGTTCAAATTTTCGGCTCTCACTATCGTCACGAACACAGGTTATTCGAAACTAAGTTTGTGGAATTATTTATATCTGAGCATTTTGAACCTCCTCATATTTGACGCCTTATGATACCCCAAACGTTCACGGTATATTAAAATGTGCGTACTGATGTTAAACCCGTCGACGGGTACTTTGGTATTATCCCGGTATTAAACGCGTATCTCGTTTCCCAAAACAATAAAGGTCGCTGCAAGGGGTAAAAAATAGCAACAGCGTGAGCGGGTATTGAATTCGTGTCCCGTTTTGCGTCCTAATCACCGGTGTAAGATGCTTGGTGTCAGGGCTGCCCACCACCGTGACGTAGCACGTAATTACTTCTATCAAGAGACGCAAACCTCACAAACAAAGCACTATACTACCGCTCTTGCATAGCACTTGACATCCGCCTCACGTTCTAATAATTACACGAAAACACAGTCATAAAACGCTCCATGACACCAAAACGCGGGAATGAAAATTGAAGTGAAGTTTTGCGATCACGCTCGTGGCACGGGCTTCCGGCCGAGATGCGTCGGAGCGCACAACTCCAAATGCCATGAACTTCCCGTCCTGGGGACAGCTTTTGTCCAATTAGCAGAGGCCCTTCGTTTATTCATGAGTCGTGCCTTAGGTATCGGTAAATACGATGCTGTTCAGGCATAGAATTATACTGCCGCGATACGCGACACTAAAACCAGGTTGATGCGAAATAACTAGGCGGAAAAAACACCGAATAATTAATCTCCTTTGAAACGAAGCCGGTAGTCTACGGGCAGGTAGTACTGGTCAACTCGACGCTAGATTACCGGCGCATCCGCTTAGGGCCGACTTTAAAAATGCATCAGCCTGAGCTCGGTGAACAATCGCAGCAGTGAAACTGCTTTTTCTTTTCTTTTTTTTTTGATTCCCCAACACCGGTGTTTTAAAATTTAACGAGTCGTTGTTAAGTGTGAAGCTACACCCGGGAACAACTCTAGTTTCTAACACCAGTTTTTGGTCTCTGCTTGATATTCCATATGTTTTCGAGTGGGGTAAAAAAAAAAAAAGAAGGAGAACGAGAGATTTGTTTTCTAAAATGAGAAATTCAAAACCAGTTTACATGGATGGGGTGTTTAAAAAGCATAAGACCAAGACCACTGATTCAGTAAACTGGCTGTGGAGCTAGCTCGTTAATCCACCGCACGCGTAAGTGCATTAGGTTCAAAGGTTATGTAATAACAGTACGACACCAAGACGCGTCCAAACACATTAATAAACCTTGCTCTGCTCAAAGGATTGTTACACATTTCGTGATCAAGGTATCGGTTTAAGAAATGATTTTCCACATCTCAATACCACTCCAAGAACGGGCTACAAAGCCTGCTTCAATGTCGTAGTATGAGCTTTCGATATAAAATATCGTTTATCATAATCACCATCTGCTAGAACTCCCCAATCACATTTCCTCCCGAGAAATGTTCACGATATTTCTCACGCAATATTTGCTCATACTGCTCGAATCACTTGAAAGCAATCATAGTTCCGGATACTATGCTGGCAAAGTGCGAGTATATGCACTTCCTATTCTTTCCATCTTTCTGTTGTTCCCTTCAATTAGGTTTTCTCCGCTTGTTGCCTAAGCTAAGGCTAAACTAAGGTCAGGTGTTTAATTGTGTTCGGAATAGGTATATACTTTTCCTTATACACGCGGGACGTGGAGAGGAAGACCTTGAAATGTGCATTCTGCTCGGCGGTGAGAGCTCCAGTCGTGTCGGTACTTGCACTACAGCATTACCTTATGTCGATAAAAAGATGCATTAATAGTCATCCTGAGTAGAAAAGGGTATGAAAGTAGAAAGAATAGAAAGTAGAAAGGTGCTCGGTGTGCTGATGCGCTCCATCGCGTTGAATAAGTCAGAGGAAATCAGAAAACAAAACAAAGAAAACACAGAAGTTTCAAAGTCAAAACCACTATATTTTAATTCATATCTGTCTTTAAAGAACAAACAGGCGCAGACCAGGTACCGATGATAAACATCGCTTTTTTAAACGAACCGTGGAGAATCAGCTTTCTAAACTAAAAGGTGTCAAAACACGCCGCACAGCCATCAGTTTTTTCTTCCCTTCTTTTTATGACGAGGTCTGTCAGTGATGCCGGACTCAGTAATAGCCATAATCGCAGATATTACTCACATTGCGAACTAGTTCAGTGCAAGATCTGAGAAATAAGTTAAAACCCAATATGTACGTTGTTACTCTTGTTCCTCGTTCTAACGCACTCCTGCAGGGGTGGGAGGCGCGTCCACTGCACGCTAATCTTTGCCTCGCGTCTGATTTCCGCCACAGCTGCGAAGGGATTCCTTGGAAGCCTCGCGAAGCGCTCATTCTGTTAAGTGTACATCTGCTCAGCTGAACTTGGTGACTGGTACATACAACTTGCGTTTTTCGGGTAAGCATTTGTACAAGCAAAGATGCCCGCTTAGAGTTCTACTTTTTGTGCCATTTTTAATACACTTGTGTTAACAGTGTTAACGCCAGTGCTAACCATCAAAGCATCTTTCGTGCGATTTCTCTTTCGTTCATTTTGTATATTCCCATTTACATATGAAACGCAGATTAGAGGCCTTGGTTAGCCTTTGGTTAACCTCTGTTATCTCCTGCCACTATTCCCTCCTTCAACGAAGCGCTTCTCAATCAATAAAATAAAAAATGCAAAAACACAACAAAAAAGAACAAGCACGCAGTTATGAAACAAGCCAGTCCTCCGTCCAACTCAGATTTGACCAGCCCCATAACGCGAGCGTGCTTGCAACCCACATGCCGCTCCTTTACCGTCGTCGCCCCTCCCGCACCAAACACACACACACACATACATACGCGCACGCACGCACGCACGCACGCACGCACGCAAACACACATACAGACTTCTTTCTCTTTCCCCGTGTCGAGAAGAAGTCCATTCGTGACACCTGTCACCGCGAAGGGTGCAGCCGGCCCCTCCTGCCATCGAACGCCGGTGTGCTGCTAGCGGCCACGCTCTCAGTTGCAGCCCCGTCCTTCGCCGAGAACACATTGTGTCCCTTCCCTGGAGCACTCCGACCATCCCTGCCCGTCCCCATCCTCTCGCGCGTGCTCCCCGGCCCACCGATGTCCCCTTGCCTTTGCTTAGTTCTCACGGACAGAGGGAGGCGGAGAGATGGACGCTGATGTGGCCGCCCTGCCGACATCTGTCGTCGTCTCCGACGCTGATTTCACGACCGTCGTTTCTCGTTGTACGGCTGCCCGCGCCGTCTCGTTCTCGCAGTACATAAAATGGTGTAGTTCGAAGGCGAAGAGGGAGTGCGTTTGGCGAAACACGAACTCTCGTAGTAACAAAGAAAGGGTTGCGGCGTTTATCTGCTCAGCTGGGACGCCGTTATCCCCACACATGCAGGAATGCACAGAGCAGAAACCTCCGAGATAGCGAAGGCGTAGTGCCGTTTTCTCTACGTCGCCTGCCGGGCGCCACAGCGGGGCACCCATTGGGCACGAGTGTCCCATCAGCGTCAAACGTTAGCTCGTGTTCAGCTTCACTTGGATATAACACGAGTTTCAGTGGAGCAGTGACGCAACACTCGTGTTCAAGCGGTGCCCCGCACTGGCCTCCGGAAGGTGACGTAGATGTTTCACCACAACGGCCTCGTTGTCTCGGAGGTGTTGCTCTCAGCAGTTCGCTCTAAACGCGGCCTCTCATTACCGCATCCATGCGACCACAGCTACAACGGACGCGTATAGGTACAATGAAGATGCGCGAGTTTCGTATTTAAATGTCTGAGAACAGATCACGCTTTCAAGTATTGCTGGCTTTCCCACTCCCCACATCCTCATCCTTCTTTTAGCATTCCTCCCCTGTGAGGAGACCCTTTTGTACTTTCTTTTATTGCTCCCTCCACCCGCGCTGTTTTTGAGGAGCGACATCCAAGTATATATATATCCACTCAGGTTCTTCGATCATCCTCGATATTATGCTTGGCAAAATATTGCGTTTTTGCGTCGACTCTTAGAACGAAGGACGCGAGGAGCCCGGCCTCCAGCACACGCGCCTATTGCCTTCCGCCGTGCCTTGGGGGCGGGTGCATGGTCGAGGCCCACGAGGCGCCGAAGCATTATCCAAGATAGGAAGTTTGCGCTGGAGGCGGACAAGTGAAAAGCCTCCCTGGCTCTCTCATCCTGTCCGTGACTAAGAATTTTTGCCAGGAAGGAAACCCTAAACAATAGAGCAAATAAAAAACGATTTTTAAATTTTTGTTTGTTTGTGTCTTTCTTTGTTTATTCTATCTATATATTCTTGCCTTCCCCTACCCTCGGGCTGTGCGACATAATAAACGTTCATCATTTACAGCTTTTTCTCAAGAGTGGCATCTTTGCCTCCTGCCACGTTATATTTCATAATTATCCTGTAGAAGCACGCGAGTCTGCACGGCCCAAATAGTTCAAATATACACAAAGTTACCAGGAACCAGTCACCACTACCAAGCCGCCGTCTGGACGGCGCTGGAAGGCTAGGACTCGCCTCAGCGCACTAGAATAAAAAAATAATTAAAACGAGCAAAAAAAAACAAAACAAAAAAAGGAGACAGTCAAATAGAGATAGCAAGCGGGGCACCCTTCTAATGTGACTTGAACATGGCCCAGAGGACCAGGTTTTAAGTAGCACTCGGTCGCCAGGCCGCACCTCGTTTTTCTTGCTCCGCCTCGCGCTTGAGCCACGCGCGACAAGATTGATGGCCTCCTTCACGGCTGCGCTCGGAGTGCGCTAACTTGTATTTCACGCCGAGAACAAGCGTGCTTGCCCGAGCATTGAGAAGGTAGATCCATAAAGCGGATCGATGTTTCAGCTGCGCTTGAACGCTGCACGCCTCGGCGCTGTCAAGCACAAATCTTTAGAGGATAGGTGATGATATTGAGATGCATCGCTAATTTTTCTTTTGTTCGAAAACATTGCATGCCCCGGAACCGCGCACTCAAGCTTTTAGAGCGCAGCTCTTTGGTGCCCGTTTCCGGATTTCGCGGCGTCGGCGTCGCCGTCGGCGTAACCGCTCCGCCAAAATTGGCGGGTTAAGTTTCCCGCAAAATTTAGCGGGGAAACTGAATTGGTGTGGAAGTCACGTGAAGTCAATTTCTCCGCTAAATTTAGCGGGGAAACTTAACCCGCAATATTTAGTGGGAAATTGTCCCGCTATTTTAGGCCGGAGAATTTTAACTCTAAATTTAGCGGGAGGAAGGGCAGAGCCGGATTAAGGCATTTCGTGGGCCCTGGGCTTAGGACGCTTCAGGGGCCCTAACGATGATGATGATGGCGACAATGATGATGATAATGATGTCTGGTTAAGGCTAATGAACCTGGGAAACACTGCAGTTTCCTTTATTTTTTAATAAATAGAAAGTAGCCTCAAAATACAAAAATTTACCATTCCCGTCTGGTTTCAACTAGGGAGGACTCCGGCAAGAACACCGCGGTGGCGGCATACAGCTTTGTTCCCTTCCCCAGCAGCGTCGAAGGCCGCACTTTCAAAGTGTAAGCGCTGCTCAAAAACACGTGTTTGCACGCACGAGCCACGAGCCCGAGTAGGGTGAAGGGGGAGGTGTTCATCACAATTCTCTTCCTGGCAAAAAAGAAGAGAGGAGCGAAAATTTCAGATCGTGGAGCCTCTGCGTGTTTTTCTGCTTGCTCGAAGCCGCTTTCAAAAGGAAGCGGACAACCACCCTAAGCGGGCCGGTCACCCACCCAAAGGGCCGACTTTGTAAAGGGATAGGAGTGTGCTACGCGAAGTGTGCGTTTGGCCTCTCTGACATCGCCATTATCTTGTATATCCCTCTTCCGAATGCTGCAGCAAAGCAACATCGCTTTCCAAAATATTTTTAGGTTTCGTTTTTTTTTTCTACGAGCTTTCCCACGGGGGCCCCCAGAGAGTCGGGGGCCTCTGGGCTGCAGCCCCTTAGCCTGTAACTTAATCCTGCCCTGAGGAAGGGAGTGAGCAGGAGGGGAGAGAACGAGGAGTAGAGGAGGATGAGGAGTAAAAGATATGAGGAGGGAGGAGGAGAGGAGGATGGTAAGAGGAGGAGGAGAGGGAGAAGGGGAGGGTACGGAAGAGAAGGAGGAGCATACCCTCCCCTCCTCCTCCTCAGGAGCTGCGCTCTAATTCGGCATTACAGGGAGTTGTAAACTTCTTTCATTTTTTTATATTCTCAGCTTTACATTAACTCGCAGAGCTGTTTGTACCGTTGGAGTTTGGCAGAATTTCGGAAAAATAAGAACAGGATGAGAAAAAAAAAAAAGTTAACCTAGGAGGCCTATACCCAATTTCTATAGCTGCAGAATAGTGGCGCCTGTAGCGCGTCTCCGACTGGTGTGTTTAGCGTCCTACCTTGCCCATACACCAAAAGTAGTCCCGAAGTGGCAACGAATGACATCACAGAAGCCGGAGTGTCATGTTGTCGGATGTGGCGATCCTGACGGTTGGCCGTAGAAATGCTGGCGAAAATCACGAGCGAATGCGAGTGACGCTGTCGTCGCGGCGTCCCAACTTCAGACTGCCGAAACTTCCATTGACTGTCATACTGGAGAGCGACTTGCAGCAGAACAGGCGATCGCCATACACACCACCACCGCTGAGACGCCGCCAGGATCGCCACCGCCGACACAGAATGACACTTCAATGTCGTCATCAGGTGGAAATGGAGGGAACCACTTTTTGGACGTGGGGAACACGCCAGTCGGAGACGCGTTCCAGGCACCATACTCAGAACGACACCGGAGCTCTGATTGGCTTTCATTGAAAGGATTGTGGGTGCTAAATACCTTGAGATCTACCCACTATTTTGTTTTTCTTAATCAGCCAATCAGAGCACGGCGTTTTGACATCATCGCAACCCCTGTGCAAGAAGCAGACAGACTTGCGCTCCCATTAACGCTGTGGCGTAGCTCAATGGCAACGTCTCCGCTTCGCACTCCGTGGACCCAGATTCGATTTCCGCGTGCGACGGGCGATCTTCTTCGAGGATTTTGTGACATCCCCGACGGACGCCCTACAAACCCAACTACACTATCAATAACATCAACCACTAGTACTACTAAAACCTCAGCAACGGACGTTACATCCACTGCGTGGGAAAAGCCCATAACAGTTATCGCTGTGAAAGCGGAAGGGACGTGAATGCGCAATTATACATTCCATAATGCTTAAGGCAGTCGCGCGCAGCCATAGCACGGTGGAAGTCAAAGAGAGCGTGCTGGAGGCTGGGCGTCTAAAATGACGCCTTTCCGTTTTCTTCTCTGTGAGCAATCGTAGCACGCCCGCGTTTACACTGTGGGCGTGAACCTATGCGAGTACCTTACCACGAGAACGCCGAAAGTGTTGATAATGGATCGGCGCAGTTCACCAAACGTAGCTTCGGAAATTTGGAATTCTGAAATGAAATCGCCCGTCCTTGATTTTTTTCCTAATGGAGGACGTACATGTTAAGGAATATGGCGGAGGATCGTATACATGTCATATGCATGTAGCTGTAACGGGAAATTTAAGGGAAATGAAACACTTACGACTTGGTCTTGTTCGGCTAAGCGAAACTTTCCCTTAGGGAGAATACGTAAAAATAAATAATCGTAGACATCGAACTGTCAAACTTTTTCCTGGTGGCCGTTTGTCTCTCTTAAAACGGCGTATCATTCGTACATTTTACAACCTCATTCTGTTTCTCATTATTTCGAGACGGTAAATTTGGACCGTGAAGTGAAGCCACATCTTCTCCGTTGCAGATGGAGAATTCGGTTAGTGATAATGGAGACTGCTAAGCCAGGGTATTTGACGTGCATCACGCATTAATGATTTGACGGACTTACACGTCCGCATGCCGGAAAAATAGCCTTAGAAAGTTTAACCTAGAATGCGAGAGCTACTTAAATATATCTGAGTCTGTACTCTGCTCCCGCTTCATGAATACCTTCCGAGCGCTCGTTTGTGACGCTGTAAGAAACGTCACAAAATTGCGTAATATATATATATATATATATATATATATATATATATATATATATATATATATATATATATATATATATATATATATATATATATATATATATATATATATATATATATATATGTGCATGCATCGTACAGGGTACTACTGAGCGTTTTAGCTCGCCAAATACAGACCTACGTATTT
>JAZHYW010043464.1:0-112586 GCA_037355805.1 Ixodes ricinus
CGTTTACACTAAAGAAAACTGATGATGCTGTCCCAGCAGAAGCTTGATCTGTTTTGGCATGGTATTATGCGTGAACCACTGAAAGGGTACGGCTTCAAACTAGTCTGTAGGAATATCAAGCAAATCTTTTCGTGGGACTTTCGATTTCGATCGTCATTACAGGTGGATCAGATATTAGCCTTGGTGAGGGGGTCGAGAACGAGAGCTCTCTCGAACAAAATACGACGGGGCAAGTTAGCTGACGTATGTAAATGTTAAACATAGTGATGTTGCCCAAGCCTTGGGTAAAGTCACTATGTTTAGCTTTCTCTGATGCTAATCGGGCAGTCAGACGTTTCTGCTAGGGGAGTTTTTGTAGACAAATGTTCAATTTTTCACCCGCACATGGACGGTGATAAACATCTCGGGGGCCGCTGATTCGTTTGTTCTGAGCATTTCTTTACACACTGGTATATTTCAGCGTTTGTACGGATACTGATCGACTTAAAACTTCCAAATAAAGCACAGTTTGTGAATTGCTTCCTTCATGAAATAGCAGACGCTCACAATTCAAGCTCGCGTTTGATTACGTTGCCCGCGGGACTGCAATTTCTACCTGAAAATCTACTTATTTTTCCTTTCGGTTCCGCGACACATCGTAGCAGATAGTGCCAGCAGTAGAAACCGGTTTTGAAGATAACCGGTTATCCGGTTATTCGAATTAACGAATTATTCGAAGTTGAAAACCGGATAACCGGATATTCGAATAACCGAATAAGCTGCTAAGTTATTCGGTTCTGTAAATATCCGAATATTCGATTATTCAATATTCAGCATTGGAATCCAGATTGTTCGGTCATTAAATATTTAGCCCATTGGCTTTACGCCTTGAGGGTTTCCCGGCTATGTCCTCATGTTTTAAAAATCAAGGGGACTAAAAGGAGAAAATAAGTGTTGCATTTTGGACAGGCTGGTTGTTCTCATCTCAGTACTCAAAAGCTTGATCTTCATTTCCGGCGGAAAAAGAAAAACAAAACTTTTACAGCGGCGGCAGCTCTTGGTGGCCCGTCCCCCGGTTTCGCAATGGCGTGAGCGTAAACAAAAATAAATCTTCCCCGTTAAGTTTGGTGGGAAACTTACTGTATGTGACCTGACATCACGGGACCTACGAATTCAGGTTCCCCACTAAATTTAGCGGAATGTTTTACGTCAAGTGACCTATGCATCAATTCAGCTTCCTCGTTAAATTTAGCAGAAAAATTTACATCACGTTACATATGCACAAATTCAGTTTCCCCGCTAAATAAGGCAGAAAAATTAATGTTACGTGACCTGACGTCATGGGAGCTACAGAATATTCAGGTCCACCGCTAAATTTAGCGGGGACACTGAATTTGTACTTAGGTCATGTGACGTCAACTTTTCCGCTAAATCTAGCGGGGAAACTGAATTGGTGTGTAGGTCTCGTGACGTCAGGTTACGTGACATGAAATTTCTTGCTAAATTTAGCAGGGAAGCTGAATTGGTGTATAGGTCATTTGACGTCAATTTTTCCCCTAAATTTAGCGGGGAAACTTCGAATTCGGAGGCCAAAAGGGTCCGCGAAATCGGGGGGGGGGGGGGGTAATTAAAGAATGCTATTGCATTAAAAACAAATCTGTCTGCTTAGTTTTTATTTACCATATATACAGGGCGCGAAATGCTGTTTTATGTGCTGGTCATCAGGATGCATGAAATAAAACCAAATAACCGATTAACCGAACAACCGGTTTGCCAAACCGGATATTCGTATTCGAAAATCCGGTTATCCGGATAACCGGCTTTCGTAACCGGATTCGCTCTTCTCCGGTTTAACCGGATAACCGGTTTGACGGATATTTTCATGCGCTAGTAGCAGACGAGCCCACGTCGCCTGCCGCTACGCTCGTCGGCCTCGCCGTGAGCGAAAGGCGCGGCGGGATTGCATGACTGGCGCACTCTATTTTCTCGGTGCGGCGGGTGCATGCACGCGTGGGGTGACAGCGATGAAACGAACTCGGAGGGTGCAACCACTCTGGGGGCGCCGGTCGAAGCGAACCCACTCCACACTTCCAGTGGGCGCGCGTGGGCACGAGTGCCATGAAACGAACTCGCTATAAGTGCGATATTGAAGAGCAGGCGACAGTATGCAAGAAAACGTAAAGAAACTTAAACAAACAATAAGAACGCGGATATGACTCTTTGAGTGAAACTTGCAAAAGTTGACATAGAATAGCCTGCGAAATTGACATCGCGAAGGCATATCAATTTTCCCACAATCAATCTATCGTTCGTTTTTATAGATACGGGGATGCAAGATTTCAAGTATGTCCTCCTCCATCTTTATTTTTCTGTATTTTGCAGCGTTTCGTAGGCGTCGCCGAATGTTATCTCACCCCACATATGACGCGCTAGCCGTCCCGATCAGATGGCAAAATTTCAGAACTGATCGTGATCTTAATAATCCGAAAGCATTATATGCCGTATTACGCGAAGAACCGTCGTCGTCGTCGGCGTGGCCGAGCGATGGTACCAAAAATGGCCGACAGCAGAAAGAGTAAGAAACACGTCAAAAATGCTCAGAGCGACGTCAAATTTCTCAGGGAAGTTCCTGTAAACAAATTAAATTAATGGATTTGAAAAAAAATATTTGGTACATTTCGGTCTAAGACGAGCATGCTTCTCCGACACCACAGCAGCTCCACGGCTCTGCCTAGCGATGCTTTCGTATTTCCTTACGTAAGCAGTCTAAAATGTCTCTGTCAAATTTTTCAAGTTATAGATCATTTTCTGAAAGTATAATTGGAAAATGGGGCTCGTTCTCGGCAGTTTGCGCTTTTCAGCCCCATGTATATCCGTGGACTTGTCGGCCACCATTTTCCATCGAAAATTTTCTAACATTGCTTATAACTACCCTAGTTATAAGCAATGTTAGAAATTTTATAAGCAATGTTAGGAAATCCTTGTTATAAGCAATGTTAGAAAATCCTTGCTTGCAGTGTCTTTTTTTCCTCGGAAATTAAGGTTTTTTTGTTGTGTTTAATTTTTTCCTATAAATTCGGTGTTTTTTTTAAATACATTGGTTGAGTCATAATCAATTTACAGAAAAAAAAACACCGAATCTGTGAAAACAAAATTACCCCCCCCCCCCAAAAAAAAAAAAAAGTACCCCCACTTTGAGAAAAAAAAATGAACAGCAAAAACGCGGAACCCTCTTTCTAATATATAAATAAAACAACTGTTCTTTCTAAAACATGCGCCATCTGGATTGGACCACTACCGTTTCACCTAAGCAGAAACTAAGCGTTAAACGATGCGTCGTTTTTTTTAAAATTTTATTTGGGAATGTTTTGTAGTTCACAGTAACCATAGAATTTAACGTTGCCGGTTCGCGGACCTAAAAACTTGTCCGTCATGACGTCAAAGTCACGGGATACGTGTGTTTTTATGGTGGGTGGACCTCGTTCTCGAGATTTATCCGCCGTTTGAATGAATTCATTATCATCTCACATACATCTGAAGTACTCAGAAAGGTGCAGCCGCGAGAAGGTGGCTCTCGAACTTCCATTGCGCGAGCTTCTGCATATGCGCGAGCTATCAAGTCACCATTGCAAAGCATTCCTTCCGCCGAGCTATGTGCACGCGCCTGTCTCTTTGTCGCCACAGTAAACTTTTGTCAGATGGGGAATCGAGAGAGTAAATTGAGTTAGCAACATCAGAAAAGACCAACTCACTAACGTAGTATCTTTCCTTCAGCGTTGAAATGTCACCTCGACGGAAGTTCTGCATGCGGATTTAACAGCCATTGGCGTGAACACGCCTCAGTTAGCTATCCTCGGTATACCACGACCGTTAGGGCGCGTCTTCAATGACATTTTCGTTGCTTCGTTGCCCAGTAAACGGAGCTAACACTAATGCCCGTCGCGCTGCAAGTGATATTCAACGTTCCTCTACGTTTTTCTTTTTGGTACTGCCTGCCAACTTAAAAGTAGCCGTTTCAAAGACATTTAGTGACAGGCTTTCGTTGTCCCTTCACCACTAAAAGACTTGTTTTTTTTGCCATGTTATTTGTCTTTTTAGGACAGTTGTTGTTCACATGTTTCTTGAAGTAGATTCGAAAGGAAACATCTTCGGTTGAGAAGAACCGACAGTGTCTCACAAGCATTTAAAGCTGCCATTTTGGTCATCTGACCTTCGGTGGCTGGCGGCGGCTAAAAACCGATCTCGAATCTCTTGGTACATTAAAATTGTATTGTTTGTATTAGGAGAATTGCTTTTTCTTTATCTTTTCAGAAAAATAAACTTCCACCACGCTGAAAAAAAACTACTTACTTTAATGACGGCAAACTTCGAAAGGACTATTCTGGGGAGCGTAGGAACATGTGAAACGTCGTGTGATAGGTACGCAGCAGGGTGGGCACCCACGTTTTGCTTGAGGTGACAGCGGCTATGGTAGAATTGTTGTATTGTCTATTTCCATTTCGTGTTTTTGAACATACTTCCGGGGCAGCGCCTTTAGACCACCAGGCATTATGAAAATGTGATTTGCTCGAGAAATCGGGCGAGCAAACCTGCCATAAAGCTTTCTGTTCTAGCAGCGAGGTGCCGTTGATTTCGCAGAAGTCGCCAATAGGAGATGCTTTCTAGGAGATGCATGCTTTTGAGCTATGCTTTCGCGCGACGTGCTTCTGGTAAGGAATTACACTAAAATGTTTTTTTGTGTGTTGTTAGTGTGCTTTTGTAGAACGTGTTTTGGGGTAATTGTTTTTCGTATACGCGCCGCAGAACCTTCCAGAACCCCGAAATGACGGTGGCGGCGTCAGAGAATTCGGAGCTGCTGCCGTGCGGGAGGCGGCGGTGGCAGGGCGAGAGAGAAAGAGGGAGCGACAGAGCAACTTGTCATAAATGATGTGGTTGTGCGAAGCGTGGCTGCGATAGGAAGAGAACTGCAGCGCGACGATGATGGTGCGACGCCGTATCGCCGCCTCCCCACCGCTACCACTATACAACTGAGACATGCACGCTGTCGGTGAACACGCGAAAAGCAAATGGAGAAGGGAAAAAAACACACGATATCAGCACGTAAGAAAACACACAGAACAGAGACCTTACTCAGTTACTTGGTTTCCCCAGTTACAAAAGTCACGTTTTAACGTATCCCAAAAAGAAGCGGTTGCGAAAGGGTTATATTTGTATACAATTACAGAAAATGCAAATATCAAAGTATTTAATGTGCTTGGACTTGGGAGTTCCCATTTGGCGTGAAAAGAAGCAGAGCACATCGCCGTACACGTCCCCGCCGACGGGAGAATTCGAGCGAGCAACATTCGAAGCAGCAAGACGGCCGCCACCTGTATCTAGAAGTAGACATATCCAACGACTGCGCATCGGGTCCCGACTACGGAGAGAAGCCTCCGGACTCTAAGATGCCTCCGAAACTGCATCGCTCGATCGGCAGATCAGAAGAGAAAGCCGGCTCAAGTATTCGAGCCAGCGTCGCGGAACCGCTGAGAAGACAGCGGTCACCGCACTTTTCTTATGATCGCAGCAGCTGCGCCGGCCACAACTGCTGTCGGCAAGTGGTCGCTTCTTCCGAACTGAGGCTACAAACCAGGAGCTGGTCAGAGCAGCTGACAGCAGCAGCAGCGTGACGCCCAGTGCGTCAGGAAAAGCATCGCGACGCAATTCTGTATTTGGACGGTGGCACGACGACGACGACAAAACCACAACGGGGATGAACACTCATTTGAACGCGCACAGTGCGGCACTATACAAACTTATACAGCGGCAGCCGTTAGTGTTCCTTTCCGGCAAAATTCGGGGGTGTCCGTGTACATCGCCGTCGCCTCTCTCTTAACCACATCGTGTGTGGCAAGATGGGGTATCGCTGCCTCTCTCTCTCGCCTCCCCCCTCCCCCTCCCTTTCTCCTCATTTGCAGTGCCCATCTAGCAGTCGCTTCAAAACCGCAGACACCGCCGATTCGGGGTGGGTTCTCAGGCGCGTGTACAAGAAGAAACTAACCCAAACCACGTTCTGTAAGTGCATTTTAACCGAAAAAGGGCGTTTCAGTTTTAGTGACTTTTTCTCGTCGAAAGCACATCTCGTAAAAGCATTCTGCGAAATCACACATCTCCTAAAGCACATCGATTGAACGCAAATCTCGTAGAGCACATATTTCAAGAACGCAACAGCTGCCGCTGTCAAACGCAGCAAAAATTGTGTACTTGTTGCAACCAGTGGCGTCACGAGGGTCAGCGGCACCCGGGGCGGCAGCCCGCCGCGACACCCCCCCCGCTCTCGCGTAGCCCACCGCGACTCCCCCCCCCCCCGCTCTCGTGGCCCGCCGCGACACCCCCTGAGGCCTGCACCCGGGGCGGTCCGCCCCCCCCCCCCCCTTGTGACGCTACTGGTTGCAACACTTCTTTTTTTCTCGAAGAGGTTTAGGTAATCGTTGAAGCAACGAGATTCGGTCCATGGGCGATATTCGCCCCGCGTGGTTCCCGAGAAGGAAGCATGTACGGGCCGACGAACCGACGCAGAGAGAATCGCCGAAGTCGTCGAGAAGGAGGCGCACGAATCCGGCGGGGGTTCACACACGGGCCAGCTAGTGTTCGTTCACGCGACGCGGAAGTCCGGTCCAGCGGTGAGGCGGAGGTCGATGCAGCAGCAGCAGCGAGGCGGCGACGTGGGGTCGGATGCGAGCAGTGGTGGACGGAGGGTCGTCCCGGGCATGCGGTCGTCGGGGCTACGGCACGGGGGAACCTTGTGTCTCCCAGCGCTGCCACGGAGTCCATTGAGACGAGACGCTGCGGAGCAGAGCGCACGGCGCTGTCTGTGGCGCCCTCCCGCGGGCTGGAGGCGGGAGAGAGGAAGGCTGCTCTCCTCCGTCGCACTCGTCCCTGGAGCAGAAAATGTGCTTCTTGTGATGGCCGACGGCACCAAAAACGTAAAAAGTACGGCAAGAAAAATAAATAGGACGATAATGATGGCAACGGGGAGCGACAAACGAAGAGAACAAAAACGTAGCTCTCTTCCGCGTCTTCACTTCGTTCGTATTTGTGTTAGTAGTGTGCGAAAAGTGGTGGAAATTGAAAAGTTAAATGTCATCCGTAGCTTTAACGCGTTTCAGAAAGCCAGTTCTGGTGGCTTCGGCTTCCACTGTGAAGGTTCCTAGTGATCACCTAAAGAAGCGCGAAATATACAAGGAAGAGGAAGTGAAGAGACTTCCTCGTCCTCTTATTTTTTCCGCTTCTTTAGATGATCATGAACCAACTGGCCCATATTGCTACCTTAATGCAGTTACTAGTGACGCAGAGCTTTTCGATTCGAACCAATGTTCGCACACCTCTAGTTTTGTTTGTTATTTTGATCGCTTAGTGTCATATCAACGTCTGTTCTCGAGGTTTTCGCGAGTCTGAGGTGCTCCCTTCTTCGATATGTCTCTCTCTCTTTTCCCCGCTCGTTCCTTCGAGACGTAAAATGAAGCTTCTCTCTCTTTGCTTGGAGAGCACAGACAGTTGCGTGCTATCTGAGGGATAACTGACGTGATCTGCTATTATAAGATAGGTTTGTTTTAGTAACTTAATGATTCACGTAGCGTAACTCTATGCTAAATAGCGATCTTTTTCTGCATTTATTTTTTATGATTTTATTTGTAAAAATGCACGAATATACCTTGCGGAAAGCGCGGCAGCCAGTTTATAAATTGATGGTAGAATTAAAATTTCATGGTTTGAATATTATCAGACAATTCTTCCCTCTCCGTTGACGTATAACAAAATTAATACTTAGGCCGACAGAAATTATTAAAAAGAGTTATCACTTTGGAAATTTTTCCATTTCCTATATGCAACCTTCGGGGCCGAGCACGTGGTGAGACATTTCTTAGTACGTTAAATTTACGAAATTTGCCTTGCAGCTTTGAGGTCGAAACAGTGATTTACAGTTCGGCACTAATATCATGATCAATCTAATTCAGCAACAATGCAGGTCGCTGTTTTGAATAGCTGATCTATTTCTGCGAACCTTAAAGTGTTTATTCACATGGCTGCGCAGAAGTACACCAGGTGTATTTGTTCAAAACTCACTTATTTTCCCGCAAACACGTTACAGTATAAGAGCGTCTTTATAATATTCTCTTAGACTGAGTACAGTTGAAATGGGTAATAATTATTTTCACAAATGTTTCACAGCCAAAAATACTTCATATATCTTGAAATGTCTATAAATTGAATTAAATACACGAACACAACCACCGTTATCCGCATGATACGTGTGAAGGTGTCCTTATGGTTCTACAGGGCTGTTTAAAACATCCCTTTTTTATGACTTCTCTAGTTTGCCTAACGCGATTAAGCTTACTACTTGCTCTACAATTGTGAAATGATGGCACATAATATTATTTTAAAACTTTCCCAGACTTAGTAATTTTTACATTGGTTCTGATCAGTGTTGTAGGTGTCACCGAAAGAACAGAAAGTAACGAAATACGTTATTCGTTACTTGGAAAATAAAGGCAACACGTAACCGACCTACGTTACCTCAAAATAAAAGAAGCTGAGTTACCGTTACGGTAACCGATAAAAAGTCACGAACGTTACTTTTGTGTTGCTTTTGATTTAAAAATGATGCTAACGGAGTCTTTTTTCGGTCGGCAGCGTTCTTCGACACTAGGACAAAGGGCGTGCGCTTTCTACAGATGGACTTTTTGTGTCGGGAAAAGTCAGGCAAAATGTTGGAGGTATATGGAATGAGTGCAATAATTAATGACTTGACGTCTATGCTTTTGTTTTCAGCCTAAGTCCAGACGCAGACGACGCTGCGAGGCAATGGGCTCCAGCAAGCAGCGTCACAGGCGCAAGTCACTAGGCCTTTTTTTGTTTGTTTGTGATCGGTTAAGCGATGATAGAACACGTGCAGGAACATGACGCACACCATAATGGTGCCTTTTCGACGATGTCTGAATGGTCCCATCAGCTCTATAGCCTTGGCTGCGTCTGGACTTAAACTAAAACGTAGTATAGACAGAAACACACAAAAAAAAAGAACACAATGAAGTGTACTTTTTTTCTTCAGGTCTTGGGGATAAGGAGTAGCGAGTAGCGTAAAGCCGTCAGCTCCGCAAGACCGTCTGCTTCTTTTTGCAGGGGTTGTGGTGACGTCATAAAGACGCCGAGCTCTGATTGGCTCTGATTGAAAGATAGTGGGTAAACCTCGAGTCAACTTGCTTTGAGGTCTACCCACTATCCTTTCATCAGAGCCAATCAGAGCTTGGCGTTCTGACGTCACCACAACCCCTGCAAAAAGAAGCAGACGATCTTGCTCTCCGCATTGCTTTACCCGTTCCTGAATATATAGTAACGTAAGTACGTTACCCGTTACTGTTTTAGAAAGGTGACGAGTACGTTACTACGTAACAGAAGCTTTTAACGCGTTACCTGTAACACCGTTACTTGTAGCCCGTTTCCGCCAACACTGGGTCTTATGCGATAAAAATATTGTTTTTGAGAGTGCGAGAATATATTTTAAACCTAATGGTTCCCGAACAGTGGGAATATTTTTAATTAAATTTAGTGCGAGAGACCCGCTTTTACGATGATCCCTCTATTGGTTTCGCAAGTGAGGCGGCAAAAACGTTAAAAAAAGAATTTAGAATTTCCTGAAAGCTCTTTTTCTTTTTTCTTCGGATTTCATACATTGGCCTAGCCAGTCATAATGACTGCCTCTAAAACTGCAATGAGAACATGGCCCAAAGTGCCATTCATTCGAAAGATAATCGAGCATTTTCAGGTTTTTAGGTTATGTGCATATATATATTTATTTTATAAACAATATGTCTTTAAGTTTTAAATTGACACAGAAGTCGAAACGATTATCCCCTTAACCCAATGCCTGCTGAGCCCGACGAAAGGAGAAAGTGTCTACCCAACGCTCGTCCCTTTTACAAAAAAAAAAAATAAAAATAGCATCTATTAAAACAATCACCCTTTGCATACGAAACATATCTTAATATTTTCACAAAATCTTGCCGTTTGTATCGCCATACCATCTCAACACTACACCCATGACGTATATGGGAAGAGGGGCTTCTACTCCCTATTCTCGCGGAGGTTCCCCGGCACGATTTCATTGTGCAGGCGGAAAGCGACGAGTAAGTTTGGCCTTCTCCGGCCGGTTCCATCGTGGCGGGGCCACATCCCGATGCCACGGGCGAGCCTGTCGGCGGGTAGGCCGCCTACGGCTGCCGTCGTCCTCTGGGATGAAATTACGACGCATTACGCGCACGATGAGTCTCACTTACGGAGACCGCGCTTAGACCCTGGCCGGCTCGTCGCTTACGACTGCTTTCTTCCTCAGTGGCGAGTCCTCTTGTTATGTCGATGAGCGTGTTGCCGCCCACAACCCGTTGGACGAACAGCTTTTTGTGTGTGCATCGCGTCTTCGAGGTATGAGCGTGCGTCGTAAAGCTTTAGGTTTTCTTTCAGGTAGAGAAAACGCGAAAGGAAGCAGAAATTTTTCGCCACGAAAGACCTCAACAGGACGTCTTGAGGGTCGGCACAGCGTGTCCACACATTCCGGTGTAGCGCCTTTCGGTTAGAAGAGGTTTCAGTGAGAACTTTTCGGAGCAGGCTCGACTCGGTGTGGGGAAACTTTGATGCGCAGACGCTTCGGTTTGAAGTGGATAAGTTAAGTTGCATTTCAGCGGCCATGTGTTAAGAGGAATATCTCACAAATTGGGAGATAATACTTTAAAATCACACAAATGATGAGTCTGCATTATAACACAATCATCGTTTATTTTTTTCTCTGTCTTTCCTTCTATCTCCGTATTATAGACAGAAGCACGTGAAGAAACATAAAGCTATCGTGTGTCCGTGGACATAAAACTTTCGCACCTGATCTTCGTTTAATTTGTCGTTCGACCTGAACCTTTTACGGGGCTCTTTTTCTTTACGTTTCCATGTTATACAGAGTTATGCATTCGCGTTCGGACCTCCTTCAGAGCTGCAAAAACCACTTTGCTATAATGGATTGTGTGCAGCATTGCATGTTTTGGTGGGTGCCTCCAAGGACCGCTGAAAGAAACGAAAAGATGTCGCCTGGGAGCAGAATAACAAACCATTTATTCGTTTGCTTATAACATGTACCAATAAATTGTTAAAAAAATAGTTATTACAAGTAAAGTGAGCAAACAAATCAAACCGCTCTGAGGGCCGGCGTTGAAACCTTATTGTCGCCCCTCATACCCGGAAGAAATATAATATAGGTGAATCAGACATTTGTTGAAATTCGGCGGAATCAAATAATTTGATTCTGGAGTTTACGCTTGTCATTCCCACTACCTTGCAGTCACTGCGCTTTATCATCAATGGTTGTTTTACGTGATTATTCCGGGCAGTCGTTTACGCTACTTTTTCTATCAGTCTTTCTATTATGTTGCGAAGGTAAAGGAAACTGATGTTATTTGATTTAATATCTAGGTCTGGTTAAAAACAATGGTGATAATTTTGGGGAGACTAACACATCCATCTCGTTTTGTTCGAGTCTGTTTTTAAAAGATACGAATCTTGCCTGCTGCGCCGCCTCTAACAGTACAGCAAAATCTGATCTGCCATGCCGCATTAAAGGCGCCCCTCGAACTTCAATATTCGTAGTTTTGTTTCGAAACGAATACTATTTGTCATAACGTAACATCGCGAAGCTTCCTGTTCCTGCGCCCACCGCCGAAATATATCGCGAGTCATCGAGGGCAAATTCCAACGAGGCAGAAATCCTTCAATCGGAAGACCATGCCCGAATAAAAACAGACAACAGGCGACAAGTTAAACACGAGATTCACGGTGAATAATGCAATTACACGATGAAGAGCATAAGTGACTGCTCGGTGCAGTGGCCTCGTTTTAATCCAGAAGCAAACGAAAGGGCAATAACGCATCAGCAGGACAGACCGCGGACGCATATTCGCATTTGAGAGTACTGAAAAACGCAAATACGAGCCGCTTTTTTTGTTTTTCTTCATTTGTCATCGCAACAGAAATGAATGAAGGCAAGGCACAAGGTGAAGCCGTGTCAATTAAACGTTATTAGCGTTCATCCAATGGTTTCAAGCCTCTCGCCCCATTCCAAAATTAAAATAACCAAATGTGTATAAAAGTCGGACACGTCGGAGGAACAAAAGCAGATGTCGACAAGCGAAGTACAAACGTCAGGTTCGGGCATGAGCGAACGTTCTGTGAGCGAAGGCAAGTGGTCCTCAATTGCAATGCAATAAATTCCCAATTAAAAACTTACTGGAGAAAGGTCGAATACTCGTGGGTTTCTAATCTACCATTTGATAGACTGGCAAACGTTTTCGTGGCCTTGCTTAAAACAAAAAATTTTTTTCCGCAGGCCCTCGTCATATTTGATGTACTCGGAGACGAAGAAAATTAGTCGCAAATAAGGTGGCACATGCCGTGTCTGTGCGTAATGTGCCGTGACGTCAGGAGGCCACATGACGCCACAGGGCCTGTCACCTAATGCGTCAGGCAACCTTATGGTGTTACGTGACGTCATATTCACGTGACGTCAAATTATCACGCGACCTCACAGTGTCGCTTTACGTCATAATGTCAGCTGACGTCAGGATGTCGCTGGCATCGTGATATTATGACGTCCCTATGGACCACATCGGCCCATATACTTCATATATGACCATGGAACATGTGACACTGGAATTTTACGTTGGCACGGAATGGCTTCTTTGAGGAGATGAACGTATAAACACATTACATTTTAAAAGCTGGGCTTTGCGGAACAACTTACAGGTGTATTTGCGTGTATTTGACACTTGTAACCTCCCTAAACTTCTGGAAGCGCCAAGCACAATAAAGCACACACAGTTTGATTGTGTTCACCTTTTCGTTTTAATCATCTCCTCGCTGATATAAAGTAAACACATTTTTCCTGGGTGTTCAATTTCCTCACAAATGTTAAAAAATCACCAGCCAAGTCGCGATTCAAACCATGATCACTCTTTTTTCCGACCCCCTTTTATCCTTTCGCTCCTCGGCGTGCATTCTGCGTCTCACTTCGCTGTCTGCAATATATTTCTCCCCCTCTTCGCAATCATCGCAGTATAAATTGATTTTTTTTTACCTAGCTCAAAGCAGTGCTTCCAATTTCGTCTGGCGCCGCACTTATCTCTCCCCTCTTCTTTCCCTAAATACATTAACGTCTCTCTACCTTTACTTTATGATTGTGCCTCTTGTTTAGGCTTTAGCTAGCTAGCTGCGGCAGTCAAAAACTTCGACGATAGACTCCTGCACAGAATCAATTCTTGCTCGCTATCCCTTCATCCCCCGCCATATGCTGATGACGGTTTCGTTCGCGCCCTGCCCTCTTGCCTTTCGCTGCATTAAGGAACGAAAAATTGGGAACGAGAGTGGAGACAATGAGGGGGAACACAGACGGCACAAACACCTCTCAAAGAATGCACTGACAACCATGCAAGAGGCGCGGTAAGAAGGAAATTGTTTTATATTCCTTTATATATCTCTTTTTTTTACTTCTTTTTTAGAGGGGTGGAGGAGGAGGGAGGCGGCTAGGGGCTGTTTCGCTTGAACAAGAAGGGAGATGCAGACAGCAGTGTACCCAGAAAGAGAAACCCGGCTTTAAGGGAATTTCGGCACGAGCAACCACTCATGCACAGTGCAGGCATGGGTCTTCAACGCAAGTGGGCTTGTGTTGTATTCAACCTCCTGCTTTATTTCTTTACATAGTTGTGGCGTTGTTGTTGTTGTTGTTTTTGGGGTTTTTTTTTCGTAGGAGGCATTTTGGAAAGTACTCCTTTTCAGTTTCACGCTTAGTTTTGATCAACTTTCTTATTTATGGATATATACATTGCTTCCTATTTCGTTTTATTTTTTTACACCTGCATCTGTTTGTTTGTGCATGCCAAAGCAAAGGAGGAATTCGAATTATTGCAGTTTTCGACGCTTTTTTTGCTTTTAGTGGAACAACAAGCATAATTAATGGGATGAAAAGGTTCTTAGTTTTAAGCACTTTTGATAAATACGGGAGTAAATATTTCTTCCAAACTCGTGCAGGCATTTCTAACATGTCCTCCATTTCGTCTGGCTTTAGTCTTGGTATTCTGCTATCTTGTCTTTGATGGAAAGGAGTTGTGTCTAAGAAAGAGAATGGCTTAATTTCGTTTTGAAGGAGGGTGGTTGTAAAGAGATCTAACATGGCGAAACAAGAAACCGCACGCTAACAGTCGAGGGGGTGCTTATAGTCAAAACATCCAACGGGTCATAACATCCAACGAGTCAAAACATGCCTTAGGTCACGTGACACAAGAGTCAAAACATCCAACGCGTGAAAACATCCAACCGAGTCGAAACATCCATAGAGTCAAAACGTCCATCGAGTCAGAACATCCATCTAGAGGCGTGAAAGACGTGGACCTTGAAAAGTTGGAAGATACATATATTATTTTTGTTGAGTTGAGTCACTCTTGTACACATATAACTGCTTGTACACATATAACTTTTTTGGTGTGCCTGCAATTTCTGTGTGAGTGAGTTTGCTTCTGCGCTTCTCCTACAATATGAATATCCAACTCGCCTAAGCATCCATTCTAAGAAATATAACTGTCATATCGTTTTTAGCCTTCCTCTTCAAGGTTGTATGCATGGATGTATGCATGGTGTTATGAATTCTGCGCATGATTTTATTTTAGTACCTAAGTACCTCAAACAAAGTCTTTGGTCGTCTTGAGGCACAAATAAATAAATAAATAACAAGATAACGCTTGTACTTTGCGAAATTCGCCAAGTATTTTGAAAGCTTCTGGCTTTCGAACACAGTCGTCAAAGCCATCAGGGGCTAGTTTGACAATGATGGATAAGGTACCACCAACATGGAAGGGAGGCATAACGGACTGCACAGCCGCCTTACGAGTTATCAACTAGACTTGTCTGAATTCCTACAGTTCCTGCAGGTTATCCAGCGTTCCTCGCAAAATAGGATCCAGGCACTGCTCTTGTATCCGCTTGCCGTGACGTCTGCACCGGCGGTTCTAGTAAGCAGATGTAACAAACGGTTGGGTGAGGTGATGGCTATGTTTTCATGCTACTTGGCGACAGCAGTTCCGAAATTTCAAGGCGTGCTCAACTACTTTACAGGCTTTCAATTATTGGAGTGCTTCCATAGAACGAACTGACTATACTTGTTTTCACCTCAAGAAAACATGACGTTTTGCGCATTGTTCGTACGCCGGGCGAAGTAGTTCTCAAGATTTGGTTGTCGGAGGAAGAGGCGATGCTTTTGGTGTTTGAAACGTATACGTCTTGATTAGATAACATCTATCTACACTCCAAGAGAAAAATCACTATCATGGGTAGTCAAATGGTGCTTTGGAGTTTTTGACTACCCCAAAAGGCAAGTTTCTAGCCTTTGGGCAAAGTGAAGACCCCAAACCGCTGTGGACTGACCACGTTTCTGCAAATAACGACGCCCCCCCCCCCCCCCCTCCGAGGGGTCACTTTCGAATCCGATATTCGTGCAGGGAGTCATACGATATTCACGTGCAGGGAGTCATAAATGATGTTAGTAACTGAGAAACTACGGAAAGACTATAAATTATATCCTTCCATCGCTTTTGTGATCCTTTAAGATACGCCAAGATCACATCTGTTGTGCAATTCGCGTAAATTGGTGGAATAAACATTTTGTTAGCGCGAGGGGCAACACTGGTCTCGACAGCTGTGGACCGTGGTATGATGTACTAGCTGTGGCATTAACAACAACAAACGACGTGGGAGTTTGCCGAAACGAAGTGAGGATATCTTTTCGCCGTATTTTATTTGAAAGAATATATATATATATATATATATATAAAAGCCGTTTACAACTCCCTGTAACGCCGAATAGAGCGCAGCTCTTGAGGAGGAGGGGAAGGCACGGCGGAGTGGGGGGTCACGTGACCTCGAAGGGGGGTGGGGGAGGAGAAAATTTTCGCGCTAAATTTAGCGGGGAAATTTTTCCGCTAAATTTAGCGGGAAAATTTTCCGCTAGATTTAGCGAGGAAATTTTTCCGCTATATTTAGCGGGGAAAATTTTCCACTAGATTTAGCGCGGAAAATTTCCTACTAGATTTAGCGGGCCTCTAAATATAGTGGTTACCCATCATGAACCACGCGGTTACGCCGACGGCGCCGGCGACGCCGAGGCCGCTCAAGCCGGAAACGGGCGCCTAGGAGCTGCGCTCTAAAAAAATGAATTCCGTTTACAGCTCCTTGTAACGCCAAATTAGAAAATTAGAGCACAGCTCTTGAGGAGGTGGGGAAGGCACGGGGGGGGGGGGTCACGTGACCTCGAGAGGTAACGTGACCAGGGGGTCACGTGACCTGCAGGGCCACGTGACCTGGGGAAAGTGACTTCGGGGGTCACGGGACCTCGGGGGTCACGTGGCCTCGGGAGTCACGTAACCTGGGAGTCACGTGACTTCGGGAAGTTGCAAGCAACCCAGATTGCATGCAACCCTGGTTGCATGCAACCTGAGTTGCTTGCAACGCGTGGTTATGGTGACATGTAACACTGAGTAGCATGCAACTAAGGTTGCATGCAACCTGCGTTGCATGCAACGCGCAATTACGCTGACGGCGACGGCGACGGCGACGCCGCTCAAGCCGGAAACGGGCGCCTAAGAGCTGCGCTCTAAAATATTGGTTGTATATCTGATCGTGTTGAACCACTGAACACTGAGACTGAGGATCGGCAGGGTAAATATGCTCAGAGGTATGTGACTGTGTCGCCCGTACTGTTTTCATCAATCTCGGACTGGTTGAATTTCTGAGCTGCACCCGTTGTGGTTGTAATCTCCTGGCTGAACGTACGTAGTGCGCGAACTTTCCAGTTCAGTAGCAGGCTGAAACTCAGTGGCAGCGTAGTAATTGGCTTTTACTTAATTGTTGCCTCGTCACGGGCGCTATTCGTGCTTTACCTGCTCCAGCGCGAGCCCGAACTTGCGCCTATTTCGCCATTTGCGTTCTTCGGTTTTGGTGTTCTGCTCTATGATTTATTAAACCTAAACCTAAAGGTCAATTACCTCTGCCTCGTCACCCGTCAGGGCACTCCATAGCGCTGCCGCTCTACCGGCCTCTCCTGGATGTCTCCTGCTTCCAAGTAGCAGCCGAATCGTCGAACCACCACCATCGTCGCTTCTCCAGCAAAGAATCACTACATTTGGGTGCGTCAGCTACCACTATATTTCGGCGCGTCAGCTACCGCTATATTTTGCTGCGTCGGCCGAGCCTGTCGGCCCATCCCCTTCTTTCGATTGTTTAACTCGTTTCTGGGTCGCTAAACTCGTCAAATACAACTTTCTTTGAGTTATGACATAGTGGGGGAGGAGCCGAAAGATTGCCGCGAAGTTTTCTTTTCTCACAAACCCGCAGATCCGTGTATCTTCGTGACGTATCTCATTAAAGGGCCAAAAATCCCCACCACTCCCTAGGCTCCGAACAAGAGCAGCACGGAAGAGCGCGCAGAGACAGCCGTGGTTCATACGTGTGACATCACGAGAAAGATCATAAGCTGCGACCGACATGTTTGATTGTGTCTATGATGGAGGCTTGGGTAATTGCATTCTAAAAGCAACACCGTCGAAGTTGATAGTCTGATATTGTTCTTAGTTCCGCCGATAAAGCAGCCTTTACTAAAAAGCGTTCCTGTTGTTCCTTTTATTTATTTCGGCTCCCGACGTGGCTAGGTCACAACCAGTCGAGTAGCATTATCCACTTTCGGACGGATTTCGCTTCCGGGCAGTTGTCTCCCCCATCGGCGGGATAAAATAATTTTAAGGTAGACTTTCAAAGATTAGCCAAACTGGGATTAATTATGCGTTCTTTAACGGAAATAAGAGTCATGTGAGGTGTCAATATTGACGGTGATGTTTCGAGAACGCGAAGACACCAAGCTTTCATCGTACACAACAAAACTTGTCACCGTCGACTTGAACAGGCACCATCAAATTTGTCGTTCACAACTGATAATCCTGACCCTGACGTCAAAGGTATGAACCATAAAAGGATGTCACTGAACGCACCTGCATACAACCAGGCCTGGCACGAGCCTCTCGCTTGGAAGTCTGTTATGGCCGCTTGTGAGTTCGTGGAACGCGAACCGTTTTAATTACAGATTCTCTAGAACCATTATTTCGAAAATTGCACGCTGTGCTGTTCCTCGTCATCGCTCAGTTGGAACGCCTCTAGCAGGGTCGTCGAAACAGGAGGACGGGGAGGGCGTCATTCCCTCCCCCCCCCCCCCCAGTGGCGTCGAAAGAGGGGGCAAGGGGCATAAAGGTGTAAGAAAGGGGGAGGGGGGGGGGTATCGCCCAGCCCCTGACCATAGCATTTCAGAGAGTTATAATAAAAAAAAAATACGTTTGCAGTTTCTATAACGTCGAATTAGAGCGCAGCTCTGAAGGAGGAGGAGGGAGGGTATGCCCTTCCACCTTACTCCGTACCCTCCCCTCCTCCTCTCCTGCTCCCCTCCCATTTAGCGGGGAAACTGAATTGGTGTTGAGTTCACGTGGCGTCAATTTCTCGCTAAATTTAGCGGGGAAACGTCCCATAAGGCAACACGCGCAGTTATGCAGACGGCGGCGCCGCCGCCGACGGCGCCGCCACCGACGGCGACGCCGCCGACGGCGACGCCGCTCATGCCCGAAACGGGCGCTTGAGAGCTGCGTTCTAAAAATTCGGGGAAAGGGATATCCCCCTTCTTCACTACCATCACCCCTCTCTCTCTCTCTTCTCTCTCCCAAACAATTTCTACGGACCTTTCTGATTCCCATTTGTGTGAGTGAATGTGTGTGTATGTTTGAGTGTATGTGTGTTCGTCGCACCCTTCTTTTTATTTCCCTTCCTTAGGTTTTCCGTCTCCATCCCTCGTCGCCCCCTCTTCTCTCAAACACTACCATCGTCAGTCCACACACGGCGCTTGGGTGACCCCGGTAGCGTTGTTGACAATTCCGGAAGATGAGCTCTAAAGCCGCGTACACCGCGCACGGTTCCACAATATCACAAAGTTCAATCTTCGCCTCGATTCCGAAGCGAAGATTTTGGCCTCAAATAACTCTCTTCCCAATGTTGTGAAACGTCACTTTGTCGTCGCCAATAACTTCCACAAACACGATCTTCCGAGCAGAAAGTTCAGAGCATTTACAGCTCGCCTAGGTACAATAGACCTATTGCAGATTACCCAAGCATCAAGGAGAATGCAGGGATTGGTGCTCACGCGCCGCGCGTGCTGGCCTCAGCAGTAGTAACTTTTCTAAAGCAAATACCTAAAACAAATGGCATCGTGCACGCGCGTTCGTCAACGCTTTATTATGGGTTTTTACTTCGAATCTTTTATACGGGGAAGGCGTGCGCGTGCGGCGCGTGGAACACCATTCCCTGCATTCTCCTTGATGCTTGGGTAAAACAGCAAATGGTCTATTACGTAATATTAATTCTAACGCGCCGTAGGGATGAAGGGACACGCGAGAGTGACGTCATCAGTGCACCCGTTCAATCTCCTGGCCCCACGGTGTTGCTCGCGCGTGCTCTGATGAAGCTCGCTACGACTTTGTATTTCACATTCTCACTGGAATTCGAGCACCGAGAGAGCTTGGATGATTGACATCTCGTCCTGCGTGACGCCATCGTCGCGAGAGCCCAATCAGCACGCTCCGCGAACTTCGGCCCCAACTTTGCGTTTGACGAGTTTAGCGACCCTGGGCACAAAAAGAGCCCCTGCGGTTTTTAATGCGAATAGCATTCTTTGGCTACTTCACGCACTTTTCGTCTATGTATCTATCTATCTGGCTATCTAACCTCTTACGCCGCGGGTCGATAAATAAATAAAAAAGACCGGCGCCGGCTGGGATTCGAACCGTTGACCCTTTGATCAGCAGGCAGACGCGCTAACCACAGAGCTATGAAGGCAGTCATTCAACGCACTCTAAACGGTTGTTTATATCTTTACCATAGGACGCGCTTACAGCGCTGTCACAGCTAGCCGGTGCGCGCGCGTTCCACGCCCGAGGGCTCATTCCGCTCTCGTGAGGCTGAGCACGGCCAGCTAGCCTCACCCTCTCCCGCGCTCGGGAGAGGGTGATGTAGTGGCCGTGCTCAGCCTCACGAGAGCGGAATGAGCCCTCGTGCATGGAACGCGCGCGCACCTGTAGCTGTGACAGCGCTGTAAAGCGCGTCCTATGGTAAGAGATATAAACAACCGTTTAGAGTACCGTTGGTTGAGACTAGCTGAGACGCCAGAAAGTCTGGTCGGTACCATTTTGAGCGTTTGTGCGTATGGCGCGTGCTTTGCTCGCCTTCCTAAGTGACACAAACGCATGTGCTGGGCTGCGGAGATCGTGCGCAGGGGGCTGTGAAAGTGTCAACAAATTTAGAATCGCCTCAAGAGTGGGCTGGCGTATCTAGAGTGTGCCGGCCACCTGACGAACGCGCATAACTCCGCACCGTTTGATGCTATTCGCATTAACGTAGATAATCATTCCCAAAGGATGGGTTCTGCTGATTTTTCACAGCGTTCTTGCGCTCGTGCTTGTTGAGTTTTTTAGGGCAGTATACAAGCTTCTGAGGTTCTTTGCAGTGTTCCAACACTTGTGTTCCTTCAGTTCTTTCAGGACAGTAAATAAGCTTCTGATGTTCTTCACAGTGTTCCAATGCCCGTGATCGTTCAGTTTACCAGTCTGTCCTGCAAGACGTGGCCTTTCAAACCTTCTGATCTTTTCCTCTTGGCCGGTCGCTCTGGTGTACCCGGTTTTGGACTTTACGAAATTTCATTGCATTGAGACATGCTGCCCTATACTCCGTTCACCCCTAAGCTGGAGACAGAGCCATATATGTCGAAAGTTTGGTCATTCGTTGGGAAGTACAGGAGACAAATGAGGAGGCGCCATTGGCCGAAAGCGGGCTGGGCGTGTTCCAGGGCGTCTTCATAAATTCGAATGTGGCCAATCAGAAGCCGAAAATAATACCCTGGCAGTGGTTGCGAGAAACAAACTTAATAAGTGCGTCGGAGTGACTCTCGGTGACTGAAAATATGGTGCACGTGATGTTTCAATCACGGTCATCCAAAATTATGGTGGAAGAGTGCGACTAGCGGAACGATCGACATAATCCGGACGCCAAGCGCCGAGGGCCGGGAATCTACCGTCCGAGCGGTCACAGTCTCTCCGAGCAAAACGGAGCTGAGCGGCACATTTGTTTCTTACATCTTTCTGCATGATCATGATCGAAACATCACGTGCACCCTATTTTCAACCATGAAAGGTCACTACACTTCACACTTACGCGCTTATTAAAACCATATACCAACATATACCTATGATTAAAACAGTTTCTCGCTACCACCGCTAGGGATTCTTTTAGGCTTCTCGTTGGCCAAGAGAGAATGTCAAGCCCACTTTCTGCTTCTGGTGCACGCCCAGGCTCTGCCTGCGCCTCCCATTGACCAAACTCTCTCTATACACGGCTCTGAGTTGAGACTGCAGTGGGAACTACGTGCCCGCCAAACCAATCAGCCGCCTCCCTTTCATCACCTGACCCAGTCTTCGGTGTGTGGGTATGAGCGGGAGCGTGATCACGTGGCGAAAGAGGGATGTATGACTGGTCCATTGAGGACGTAGCTTTCACCGCCAGTCTCAGCTTAGGGATGAATGGAATATAGTCAGCGCGCAAGATGGCCACCCAGCTCCGGCCTCCCAAGAAGTTGGTGTTTACAAGACGGCCGCTGTCTTCATTGGCCTCCTCGCTCGAAACCCTATGTCGAAGAACCAGCGTGCACCAGCACGCGACACGAAGCTTCATCGACGGCTGCCCGTACGCGAAGGAGCTGGCATCTCCTCCGTTCAAGACGGGTGCTTTCGGTGAATCGCAGTGCTGTGAAATTAATTGTTTCTCTTTCGGTTTTTCTTCTAAGAAAACGTTTTTATCATAAATGCCTGTGACCTCAACAGCAGCCGTTAAGCCGACATTTTCCTCTGACTGCAACTATCTCAAATATGACTAACTTTCTTCGGATATGAAGTTTTTTTTCAATATCATTTCTCATTGACTACTTGTGTGTATTGGAAGATAAGTGTCGTGTTCTGGTATTTTTATTATTGTAGTCTCCCTATAGCTAATGTTCAAAAAATATTAAGAATGGGAGAGCAGTAGTTTTTCGTTCTGCTTTAATAGGGTACGGAAGCGAAATTTTAGCGCCTATTTCTTTGTGTAGACATGGTCTGCTTCATGACAGCAGCTCACAAACAGCAGTCTTTCGTCTGTAAATGCAAGAAAAGCAATTTTAAAACAAATAAAACAATTTCCTAATACCACCTGGTAGTTGAGGTCTGAGCTTTGTTGGAATGTCTCACGTCACGGGCCCATCAGGAGCTACGCCACGGTGTGGCGTGTCCGATGGAGGCGTGCGGGAGCGAGCGGCGCTTGGCGCACCTCTCAGGTCTAGTACACCGTACCTCGGGCATTCCCACTTGGCAGAATTGTAACGCGCTGACGATAAAGCTGGCGCCACCTAGTGACGACGATCGTAATTACTATACCCTTGGCCTCGTATGGGCCCGTGACGTTGCGAGCGTGACGTCACGGGCAAATATCCCAGAGATGCGTCGTGCCGACTCGATGGCTGATTTTGAAGCGCTCGCCAGAATCTGTCGGTTGGAACAAAAAATATAGCCATCTGCTGAAAATACAAGCGTGTGATTATCATTTACGGATATCGTGGATCATATTTCACTCATTTCGAAGTGTTCCGGGGATATTTCAAGTTTTGATTCTGTACCCCCTTAATGTCTTTCTTGGGGTTTTGTTTAAAAAAAATAAGGAAAGGAGAATCTAATAATTGGCTTTTACTAGTTTGTTACGTCGTCACAGACACTATTTGTACTATTATGAGTGCAAGCTCGAGCCCGAGCTTGCGCCTCTTTTGCCATTCTTGTTCTTCAGTTCTGATGTTCTGCTCTATAATTAATTAAACCTAAACCTAAAAGTCAATCACCTCTGCTTTGTCGCCGGCAGGGTTCGCGCTGACTGTGAACCCCGGCCACAACTCGTCTCCCATCAGGGTACCCCATCACCTGGCCGCTCTACCAGCCCTTTTTGGATGTCTCCTGCTGCCAAGGAGCAGCCTGATCATTGAACCACCGAACCTCCAACATTGTTGCCTCTCCGTCAAAAAATTACTACAGGCAGGCCGGTCCACTTGTGGGGAAGCTGTGTCCAGAGCTGATCCGCCTGCTGTTGGTGCTGTCCTCTTGAAGTGCCTACTGTTGTCATTCGTATACCATCAAGTGAGCAGACAATTTCAGGAATCCACCATAGGCCTAAACTGCGCGCCCACACAGTCTGTCCCACACCAAAAGGATGGTTGCCTCCCATGTGCGGGGACGAGTCCAAATGCATATAGACAAAAATCAAACTGGGATCTGATGTGGTAGCCAAACAACAGTTAGGAAGAGTACTTCCTATCTTTTGCTGAGGTTCTGCAGCAGCGGAACTTCAACAACAGTGGGGAAGTGCTTGCAAGCCTGGTTCCAAGACTGTGAGGTTGAACCTCATGAACGCCCCCTTGTCTCCACATATCGCATGCTTGGATAACCCGATGAACTGCGGGTGATACAAAGTGGTGGTGGGGTGATGTACATGACCGCTGTAAAAACTGTTTGAAAACAGTACTATTAATCTGGGTGCGTTGTCAAACACAAGTGTCCTTGGCTGTCCAAATCAACCAAAGATGTCGCACTGGGCTTCCACTGTGGTCTCGGCCGATGCTTCTATCCGCTTTGTGTCCAAGTTGACCACGATCAGTATTACGTAACTCTCCAGGAGAGCCGCATAATATAAGCCATGTTCAGCGTTGCTTGGTATCCAATCAGCTGACGCGAACCTGCATCAGGGGCATTTAACAGGACTGGGCAACATGTTTTGCACCTTCTTACATGGTCCTAAATGTCTTTGGTTAGGTTACCAGAAGATAGTGTGTGCCAAGCTCTTCATGACTGACGTGCCTGGATCGGTGTCATGGAGCAGAGCCTCCTGTATACTGATATTGCCTGCTAAATTGCCAGTCGCCAGCTATCACCATAAGGGTGCCTCGCTTTCCTATAGAAAGCAGAAAATGTGAATGAAAATAAGCCTCTCTCGTGCGTTCTTGTATTCTTGGTGATGTTTTTGGCATTTGTCGTGGTACCTGTGGGCAAGAACTTGCCGGGGCTGTCAATTTCACGAGACCCCAAGCAACACCCGGGATCATGGAAAGTGACTGAAGCTTATTTCGAGGAAAGACTGCGTCCCAAATTCGACCTCCTATATACTTAATAGTGTGCGGTAGGCACCTTTTTGTGACGGACATGAAGGAAGGCCTGTCTGGTCCTCCTTCGTGCATTCTGCTGAGGCTCCACTCAAAGCCCAGCTTGGCTCAGGCCTCTCTGGTGTCAAAGCTGGATGAGCCCATGTACCCTTCCAGGTCCTGTTTTGGTGCTGCTTGACTGGCTCTCACTGTTTACCTACGCACATCTTTCTCGCACTGCTCGAGGTATATAGTGACGGGCGCCTGACAACAGGCACAGTGCGTCATTACGAAACGTGAGCCCCGGCACAGCTAACACCTTCCACAGTGATTACGTCACTTCGTAGCGGTTGTTACCCCAGAGGATCCTGGCCGTTGCAATTCCTCTTCACCTTCTGAACTTTAAAGCAAAACCAATTATGCAGCAAAACCAAAGCATGCACTACCTTTCAGCATTTTAGCACCGCTTCTCGGCATCATTGTCGTTGTTGCAATGCTCTGTTTGTTTGTAGTTGAGATGGTGATATCACAACATCTTCCTTGTCACTCATGGTGCTTGCAGTAACTTCGCAGAACATGAAAACATTCAAACTGCATACAGCTGACACTGCAGTGGAATGACCAAAATATGCGGTTGCAATTTCTGCTTGCGTCGGCCAGCTCACCACAATGCGACATCGGGACGTGCCATGTCACAGTGTCATAGGATGCCAGCTACAATTGATGTGGGAACCATCATACAATGCCTGTCTTTGTCGTGCACGTGTTTCACATCTATTTTGCCAACTGATGCAATGAAAAGAGTTTTTGTTGAAGGCTACCGAGTTGGCAGGTTACGACCGCCTGAGCATTCAGCTAATTGGTGATTTCACTTGGCTACTCGTCTCAGTGGAATGTCTAATCTTGATTCTGTTTGTCCATATATCTATTTATTGGCTGGTTTGTTCGAAAGTAACTCAGTCGGTCTATCTAAGGAAGCCTCAAGAAAAAGCTTTGCTAATGCTGCACTAGCCTTGACAATTATTTTTCTTGAGACCGAGATAAGGCCACCTGATTTCATTTTGAGCAAGCCAGCACACTGCAGAGGAGGAATGACCCAGATTTAGCATGAAGTTATAGGTTTCACATGAGCACATTCCATTTGTAGCTGAAAAAGAGGTGTCACTTAATTAGAAAGACAAGTGAAACAAAAACATTATTAGGTATTTCGGTTAAGAAAGCTGTGCATACTTTAGCTCAGCTTTCAGTATTTTGGGCACATTTTGCTTTGTAGCTTTGAGTTTATCTATGATAACTATTAGTTCACTTGGAGCATGTAAATACATTGGTTGTGACAGACAGCTGCACTTGGGCATCCATCATATGTCTGAGCTGAGCCTTCATTTTTTTTCAGTTGAAGTGTATCTCTCGCTTGGCTTGATCAGTATCTACTTCATGTACTGAATGCCTTTTTACAGGGTTGCGTTGCCACAGGAGACTTGTGCGCTTGTGGGTGTTTGGTGAGTGGTGTCACCAATCACCATGAGTCCCGAGCCCAGCGTGGGTTCAGACCACCCTGCATGCCTGGCTGTGCTAGGTGTCCCTGTGTCTGATGAAACTGGAGTCTTGGCAGTTGAGCCAAGCCCGGGCTAGGTTTCCTTCAAAGGCCCCCAGGTTAGGCAACACACCACCCCAGCCCGCGCTCCGCACAAACAGGTGTCCTGACTCTGCGTTGGCTCGCCCAGGACGATTCGGTCAGTCGCTTTGCTTCACCTCTCCATTCTTCTGACGTTCTTCTCCATCCCTGTTTTCAACCTCTCATCTTTCTGATGTAACAGAATTCTTTGAAAGTGAAGAGGAATTATATAGCCCATGGGTGTTGAAAACCACCAGGGTGTGACATGATGACACCAAATACTTTACTATGAAAATATCTCACCCCATGAAAATCCAATGGCCTTGACACGAACAGGCTTTGCGTGGTTGGAACGACTGGATGTGCAGCAGCCTCAGGGTTTTTGCCTTTGAATAGACCAATCTCACCAGCCAGTTTCGTTAAGCCGCCGCTGCCACAATGCAATCAAAGGAACTTTAGTCTTTCTGCATGTGGGAGAACCCCGCTGGAGCTTTGCACGTGACGAGACGACACGTGCCGTCTCGGTGCACTGCCTCCTGCCTCCTGTGAACTAAAGTTATGGCGGCATCACGCATGCGTGGAACGGCTTAGTGAGATCTGTCTATTGGGACGATTGATGGCAACAATAGATGACTGTTGCCATCTATGGTTGCGGACACCTGGAGCACTAGTCGAGACAGCTGCCTCTACTGTCTCGGCAAACCCGGTATCTCGGTGTGCCCACGGCAGCCCTCTCCCTTGGTGCGGCATGACTGCTGTACAGCGTGGACGGTGTGATCCTCATGCATTCTCTCAGATGCGTAATGTCTACACCACTAGGAGAGCAACATTTGGCACTGTGGGTGCGCTGGCGTAAATGAATGGAGACAAATGTATTTTCCTGGTAAAGTATTTGGTGACACTGTCAACTGGCATGCTTGCAGCCAGGCTAGCAATGGCCGTGGTGAGGTGACTCGCATCCCAAATGTCCCAAGATGCCTCTGTCACATTTCAATGACTGCGTTGGATGTGCTTGCAAGAATGGGACATTTACAATAAAATATAGCAATTCATTCAAGATAGATATTAAACATATTTTTAATGAATCTGTATATGCTTGTAGTTTAATTTCATTATCACTGCAGGGTCAGAAGGTTAATTGACAACAAAATTTGATTGGTTTATTTTTTCTGGTTTTGTAATTTATGGTTCTAGCGTGCATCAGCAGAAGACATAGGCATAGTTGCATGTTATCACTCCAAAAGTTTGGGTCTATACAGCATGAACTAATTGTATTTTTGATGGTGATCATACCAAAAATAGCATGTTGCTATTTCAGCGGTTGCTGCTCGTGAACTCAAGAGACTGGAATTGCAGCTATTGCGACTTCAAGATGTAACGAGATTTCAGCTGCTCGTCAGACCATGGCCAGGTGGTGGAATGGATCCTCAATCCTTTGGGGGGCGTGCTTGTTGGTTTAGATCGTGAAACTTCCAGAATTGTGTTTGCCTTGCGATGTCAAAATGTCGAAAAATATTTTTCGTGTGAAGCCAGCCTAAAACATCTCTGTTTGCTACATTGTTACAGGTTTGTCACCCTGTTTTTTTATAGTGATTTAGAACTGCTGTGGGCAACACTGGAGCCCACCACCGAGCACAGCAGCTCATCTGGCAAGCACCAGCAAAAAGACGCGAAAGAGGGTTAGTAGACAAGGCCCATCATGTAATCGATTCCACCAGCCCGACAGCCCACAAGACCACGTATTGCATGCAATAAACCAGTTGTCGTCGTTAACCTGTCTCGACCACGACATGCCGGGTGGGATCAGTTTCCCATGACAATGATAGGAGACGAGTGAACATTGCAGTATGCGCTTCTGCTATTTGTATTGCAGCCACCAACAGCTTGTCAGCTACCCTTGAATGGACCCTTTTCAAATGTGTGCACCATCTATACTATGTTCACCCTGCCGGACCAATCAGCCGCTTCCTCTTATCACCCAGTGATGTGATTGCTGCGCCATTTGTGCCAAACTGCGCCAAAGTGCTTATTCTGCTACACTTGCTACATTTGACCAAAATGTGGGGAATTTGCGCCAACATTGCACCAGAACTTAAGTTCAATTAAATAATACTGAAAATATAACAGCTGCAGGCCTCGCTACCGGGGCGAATCGTTAGGGTAGGCTCGTGCAGGGTTTCAGGACTTTCGATAATCGCCTCCAATAACATACTATTCGATTTGATTTCGCACCAAGCACTGACAGTACTCAGAAGTTTCGCAACAAGTCTCGTGTTCGTGGTCTATTCTGGTGGGTTAGTTAGCTTTGTTGAGTGCGCTTCTCACCGCATATTAGTGTATTGCAGTGAAGCGACAATTGCGAACTAGGCGTCGCGATGTTGTGTGTCTTGCTTCGCCGCAGCGCACCCGCGTACTTAGGGGAAAGGTACTCCTCCAGAGCGAGACGTGGTGCAAGAAGGTATATATGCGACTCTTGTAGGTTTATTTTTTATGCTTCGTGTTTTTGTCTGAATTAAGGAATTGCAGTTTTGTTACAACCCCCTTAGAACTTGAAGGACACATAAATCTACGCGCTCAAAATGATTGTATTTTAACATTTCTTCAGTGGGATTTCGTACCTAAAATAATCATTCACGGCAGTTTGCGCTGTTCTTCATCAGTCGTCTTCTTGTTACCGTGTCTGGTGCTTCCACAAGCAACTAAACAGCTAGTGTTTGTTCTCCTAATATTTGCCGTCTCTCTTCCTCACATTTGCAGTGATATAAATGAAAATGAAGTGTGCGGTTATGCTCCAAGAGCTCTTATTGCTTCTCCAAAATGAACCTTTGGCTGCTCCAACAGCTGCTCCAAAATGACTATGACCAATCACATCACGGCTCTTATCACCTGACCCGGCTCTTTGCGCGTGGGCAAGGCCGGGAGCGTGATGACGTGGCAAAAAAGAGGCGTATGACTGGTCTAACGAGGACGTAGCTTCCACTACAGTCTCAGCTTAGAGGTGAACGGAGTATGGTAGCTGTAGCACCAATTAACGAAGTCTACCATTGTTTGGGCACGCACTGTGGCCGATGTTTGCTTGATGTTACAGAGAAAATTGCTTCATCTCAATTAACCTTATGCGAAAATTGCTTGGTAGTCTGACAACACTGAGAGCTTCGCAATTTTAATGTTAGCAAGCGTTGTCGGTACTGAAGCATGGAGGAGGGCAGTGTGTGATGGCGCAGCAGCTGTGTTTTCCGCCTTCTGACCATGGAACGTGGACGAACAGTTTAAACAACCTACCGCAACTGTCTGACGAAACTTTCGGAGGCCTGTGCACACGATGGCGACAACCCGCAGTGTGTAAGCTTCCACAGCGAAGGCGTAGGACTTGCTCCGCTGCTTCGACGAGGTTGTTGCCAGCGTGCACAGGCCTCCTAGAGCTCCATCAGACAGTTGCGGTAGGTTGTTTAAACTGTTCGTCCACATTTCATGGTCACGAAGGCGGAAAACAGCTGCTGCGCTATCGTACACTGCCCGTACAGCTCTCTCTGATGCCTCCACCGTGCTTTGGTTCCGACGATGCTTGTCAACATTAAAATGGCGACGCTCTCAGTGCTGTCAGATCACCAAACAATTTTGCATAAGGTCTATTGAGCCTATTTGACTGGTTGCCATCTTTTTTTTTTTAAACATGGCATATATCGAAAGCTTTTTGTACAGTGATTCGTACCAGGGTGGATGCAAAAGTAACCGGAATGAATTTGTGAAAGGCGGGCCGTTTGTAGTACCAGCTACCTCAGCTAGCAGCGCTTTGCAGCACCCCTTCCGAGCGAGTTTGCCGACTGGCATAGTCTGCTATAAATAATTTTTCCAAGCACTTCAAAATCGTTTCTTGTTTTCGTCTTTTTGCAATGTCTGATATGAAGGAACAACATGCGGCTGTGAAATATTGCTTTAGGTAAAACTGTGCCGGAAACTCTTGTAATGCTTCAGAGAGCTTACAAAGAAGATGCTAATAAGAAATTGCAAGTCTATGAGTGGTTTTCTCACTTTAAGACTGGTGAATTATTGATCGATGACCAACCTCGTTCTGGGCGACCCTCAACTTCCTCAACCTTCTGAACTGAGGAAAACACAGACAAATTTGGGCATTGTTCACTCCGAGTTTGTTCCTCTTGGTGAATCTGTTAATCAGGTGTTTTACCTGGGAATTTCGCGACACTTGCGAAACTCAGTAAGACAGAAACGCCCCGATATGAGGGAAAGGGGGAATGATAGTTCCATCACAACAATGCCCCAGCAGACACTGCCCTGTCAGTGCAACAATTTTTTATCAAAAATGGCATGACACCGCTTCTCCACCTCCCGTATTCTCAGGGCCTCGCCCCGTGTGACTTTTTTCTGTTCACCCGTATGAAAAGTCTTGAAAGGAAATCATTTTATGAATGTGGAAGGTCCTTCAAGTCAGACATTGCAAAAAACGAGGAATGATTAGGAAGCGCTTGGGGAAAAAATTCACAACATGCCGCTAGATCCTCAGCAGACGACGCCGGTCGGCAAACTGACTTGGGAAGGGTGCCGCCATAGCGCTGCAAGAGGTGGATGCTGGTACTACGAATGCCCGGCCTCCTGAAATTCATTCCGGTTATTTTTGGGTACCCCCTCATACTTTTTTGTTTATTGTTGAAACTTTGGTTCTATGGTCCAGTATCTTGCTTGGTGTAAATCAATCCCTTTTTGTGTAATACATATTTTCAGGTATTTTTTTTAGAATGGTGAAATGACTGTGATGTTGCATATTTTGATGATTTATATTGTGTTGATGTCATATTCAAAGTGTTCCAATATGAAGGCCTGCAAAGGGTTGTTTCATGGCTTCAGAAAGTATCATTACTATAATTATTATAGTTTGATAGTCCAGTGCTAGAAAAACGACTCCTTTTCAGATTTCCATTTCCACAATGTTTCAAAAGTACCTACAAGGTTGTTTTAAAAGTTTTATTTATTATTAGAGGAAAATATTTTCAATATGAAATTGTATATCAGGTTTGGAATATAAAAGAATGTAAATAATTGCCACCTGAACACTTTGTCTTCATATAGCCACTTTATACATATATATAGCAGTATAGTTTTCGTTGTAATGCCCTAATGTTCTGAGCTTAATACACTGTTTATATCAAGTGTACCCATGCATGGAAAGTGCCAACCTTTTGTTGTCAACAGAAAACTGAAAGATTTAAAATAATTTGATATGGGTGTATATGTTCTCCGAATGCAGCACAAAAAAAAAAGAAACCTCGGCTATGCTAGTTGTTTTTGTTTCTTTTACATGTACCCCAATCCTTTTTTTTCACATAAGTTTAATTTAGGGGATTCTAAAGTGGAGCTAGTAGAGCGACTCATCGGTCACTCGACCAACACGGGAAAGCGTGCCGCCAGCGTTTGCCGGCTACAATTGTCACCTATTCTCAAGCACTAAATTTAATTGAAAAAAGAACGAATTTAACAATACAAGACTAAGATTTATGTTACTTTTAGCAGATTACTGACTAGGAATGCAGATATTATTGTAACTTTTGCTGCTCTTACATGCGCGGAACGAGCATGGAGCAACATTGCTTTAGTAAGCTTATCACTGCGTGAATCTGAAACCGAAACTGATCGGCAGCATGCCGTGTGGTGTTACTTCAGCCGATTACTTTCATATCATGTTGCCCTTCGAAGCACTAGATTAAGAGAGGTGTCTAGCCTGCCAATTTAAGTACACAGAGCACCTGTAGACTAATAAATAATACTTGCAGACACTCTTTGTATTCATTTTGTAAACAGTGGCAGTAGCTTGCCTAATCCTTGTCAGAATATAATAGGGCATATATACGAATAAGGCCGGTAGGGTAGTTAGAGTAGAGTCGCGGACGTGTTGTGTTGCAGTTGCGTGTGCCTTGTTGTACTCTTGATATGTATGCGCGTGTAACAGTGTTCGGTATCGTGGTTGGTGTGTGTGTTGGCGCATGAGTTGTTGTACGCGCAGTACGTAGCTCAGCAGTATCAGTTGATGAATAAGCATTTTTTTAGTGCCATCTAGCGGTTACTAATACACTTCCTAGGTAGCGCAAGCTGCCGCTTGATTCAATATGCTAAGTATTGAGCAGTCCTGTAGCTATTGATTACAAACAGCTGGCATGCGGTCCACTGGGCTCTGTGCCTATCAGCTTGATAACAATCGTAATAATTGCGCCAGTCAGCCACCTAAATGATTGTTCTGTGTCGAAAAGCTGCGAAGTGGAGGCAGCAATGGATAACCACGTCGGTTTAGAAGAGATAGAAACAAAAATAGCGGTGCGTTGGTGCAAGTTGAACGCCTACCGTCTGTTTCGACGAAGGTGCCCAGCGATTCATCGCCGCATACGTCAAGCATACGTTGTCTTCAATAAAGACAGCATGCTCATTCCTCGCGTTACGATTTCAATTTTGAGCGTTCTCCGCCGTCAGTAAAAATAGTCAATCTAGCAAGATGCCGTCGGGTGCAATCGCGGCGATTCCGGCAAACACGCTGCCGACCTTCCGGCTGGTAGGTACGGTACCGGTGTCTAAGGACGGATGTTTAGAGTGTCTAATGGCGCTTGGAAGACGTCAAATAGGCGTATGCGCCCTATTCTCTAACTCGGCCGAAAAACCGTGCTGTTCGCTAGGCCTTACCGGGAACTCCAAGCCTCGCTCACCGGCCGCCATGTTGCTTTTGGGGGTAGTCAATTTGACTACATGCTTTTTGACTACGTGTGTGTTCTTCATTTTTACCCTAGGGGTCATTATATTTGGGAGAACTTTTTACCACTCCAAAGGTGGTAAAAAGTCACATGTGACTGTGCCACCCCAAAGGTGGCACAGTCACATGTGACTACCATTTTTTTTAGAGTGTAGCGAAAATGCATTTTTATAAATCTTAATTTTTTATATAAAGGGAAAATTAGTAATGCTCCACGAGGAGCAGGACTCTTTTTATATACGGTTCTTGAGGTGAAAACGGATATAGTACGTGAGCCGGCTTGCCTGAAAATGAGTTAGTTTTTTTTTTCTTTATGTATGCTTGTGAACACAGTACACCATTTTGAATGCCTCGGACAATACTGGCGTTTTATTCAACGACCTGTCGTAAAGTATCATGAGCGTCGCATCTCGGAGTGAAAGTCGGGGCACAAACTATACTCCGTTAACATCATGGCCTGTAGTGCGGTGGAAGCGCTGTGGAAGCCATCTTTTCGCAAGTGCAACCAATGGCATGCTTCTTCAAGCTTGACATCGCTCTCCGAGCGTCAGCACATACAGAGATAGGGGCGATCACTTGGTGTGACGCTGACATGTCCAACGAGCGTGCAGTTTATTCTGCAGTGTCAGTGTCGGGGCGTAGGGAGTGCAGTGCCACGACTGAGCATATGAGCCTAAAGATGTAAGAGCAGCCTTTCATCGGTCCCCGAATATGGCCTGGAGCAGAAAATGTTTTCGGCCTTCCGTGCGCCTGTTTCTCCAGCGTCCGCCTCTCGTTGAGCCATTGCTGTGGCTTCTCGGAGCTTACGCTACTGCTGCAAAATTATTAGAGGCTCGTGAAGCCCGCTGCCGAGCTTGATGATTTTCTCAATTCCCCATGTTTGCTCCGCTTATGGCGTCTTATCTCGTGCTTTTATAGACACTACTCTGAGCCCATCACCCGTTTTACTGGTCCTCCGTATGTGACATGCACTATGCTCGAACCGGTGAAGGAAAATATACACATTTAAATTTTTTTCATTCTTATCAGGCGTTTAGCTCAAATAAATTGCTGAAATTCCTTCTTCATATATCTAAAACCATATGTTATTTTTAAACTTTATTGGGACATACCATTCGCATACCTGCATGCCAAAGAATATTTAATAGGCAGTAAGTTTCATCATATAATTTTCATGCATGCAATCCGCTCACCGCGTTATGAAGCCGTCTTGCAGCGCATGCATTTTCCTATTGGGTATAATACAAAGCGCAACAGTAGAAGCGGTTTCGACGAGCTCTGGTAAGATAAGACAATGACAAGGTGTACAATGTCACTAACCAGGGAACTGTGCACTAATAAATGAGAGAATAAAAAATTGAAAAATATTTCACTTATTCTCCGCGCTTCGCTTCTATTTCCAGGAAATGTGAAAACATTGTTCATCTCGTCATTTTTATAGGTTTATCGAAAAACACCCGGCCTTTGCTTACCATATTTTCAAAAGTTGGTTAAGCAAAAAAACAACCGTTTCAGTTAAAAGAGATATAACACCCCACAAACAAACTTTATATATCTGAATCGGAACCTGGATCGCATCAAAACGTTCACGAGTAAGAACAACCATCCGAGTCAGAACATCCAACGCGTCAAAACGTCCAACGAGTCAAAACATCCATCCGAGTTAGGACATCGAACGCATCAAAACGTCCAACGAGTCAGAACATCCATCCGAGTCAGAACATCCAACGCGTCAAAACGTCCAACGAGTCAGAATATCAATACGAGTCAGAACATCCAACGCGTCAAAACGTCCAACAAGTCGAAACATCCACGAATGGATGTTTTGACTCGATGAATGTTTTGACGCGTTTAATGTTCTGACTCGGAGTACTGATCATCTAGCACGTCAAATCATCCATCGAGTGAAAACATCCATTCGTGGATGTTTTGACTCGTTGAAGGTTTGGACGCGTTGGATGTTCTGACTCGGAAAGATGTTCTGACTCGTTGGACGTTTTGACGCGTTGGCTGTTCTTACTTGGACGGATGTTTTGACTCGTTGGATATTTTGACGCGTTGGATGTTCTGACTTGGACGGTTGTTCCGACTCGTTGGACTTTGAGAACATCCAAAGCGTCAAAACGTCTAACGGGTCAAAACATCCATAGTGTCAAAACATCCAAAGAGTTAACACATCCACAGAATGAGAACATCGGCGGAGTCAGAACACTCATCCAAGTCAGAACATCCATCCGAGTCGAAACATCCGTCGTTGAACGAGATTGCCCCAAAGTGGTAATGAGTCTCGTTTCCTATTGATTATGATGTCCCAATGTATGATTTAGCACAGTGAATGTGACATGGCTCAAAATTGAACAATTTGCCCGATGGATGTGAGAAATCCACCAAGAGCCGCAAATTCAGTTCTCTACATCTCGCGAAATTTAGCATTCGCTAATATGTCCGCTCCAACCGATCCCTAAAAACTGGGCCTGCGAAAATAGAGACCGTAGTAAAATCAAACTCGCCGCTAAAAGTCGGCATTGCAAAGGCTTGTAGCGAGGCGCACGCTGCCGTGTTAATAAACGTTCGTTATGTTTCGTCATGCAAAAAGTGGAGATTACCTGGCAGAGTGGTATTAAATCGTTTGTGGGGCTTACGTCACCGAATCCTGGCCCAATCACTCGAACCCAGATTCAGAGCTCACTGCCCGCTTTGCTGCAGCACCTGATCTACTCTCTTCGAATTAATACGGTGAACAAAAATATTCAAATTTTAATTTTTATAATACTCGTATTTAGCATATTGGCTTTGATTAAACGGCAAATACTCCTTTTCCCAAAGTACATCAGAAAATATATTTCTAAGCCTTATCGGAATAGATCATATATGCATACTCCAAGAAAAAAAAAAGGGAGACAAAAACGTCCTGCAGTAGGGAGACTAGTAAATCGTTTTCGTCCGTCCGCTCCGCTCACCCCGCTGCGGAGTCATCCCCGCTGTGCATGTGTGTCCCATCTGAATTCAATACGAAGCAGGGCGCCAAGATAATAGTAAGCAGTTTTATACGCCCCAATTAGATACAACAGTGAAGGAGCGCGCATCGCCACTAAGAGGTGTACTAAACACTGATCCAATGGTAAACTGTATAACTCATATTGTTTCATACCCTACATACTTTTCATGAAACAACTAACGTCTTGTTTTTCGTAATTGATTTGGATCCATCAGGGAACTCATGTAGTTAGTTTTTGGTTACCATGCTCTCAAAAATCGAAGAAACAAAACGGACGGCTTTTCAAACAACAAGATGTAATATTCAACAAATCGAAACATTCGTTAGGTCTTGTGAAAGCAGAATCAGAACATCCTCCATGCGAAAACATCCTTCGTGTAAAAACATTCATCGAGCAAAAACGTCCATCGAGTAAGAACAACCATCCGAGTCTATACATCCATAGAGTCGAGACATCCATAGAGACAGAACATCCATCCGAGTCAAAACGTCTAACGTATCAATAGATCCACCGAGACAGAACATCCACGGATGGATGCTTTGACTTCATGGATGTTTTGACGCGTTGGATGTTGTGACTCAGAATCTGAATTTAGTACTTCGCATCTGCAGACTCAAAAATACTTCTGGAGACGCCGGGCAAGAGGTTGAAAGAGCTACTGCGCCAACTCCGAAACAAACGACAAGGGAAAGTCAGCTCAGGTTGTGTATGCATCTGCCGAACCTCTCCAGAAAGGTGAGACAAAATGGTGGACAAAAGAAAAGGAAAGAGTGAATGAGAGAAGAGATTAAGGAAAAAACAGAGATAAAGCTGTCCATATATGACTGCATTTTTCTTTGTATTTTTATATGTCTGGGATGGGTGACAAAAGAAAAAAATCTTAAAAATATACTGCGAAGAAAAAATCGAAAATTTATCGTTTCGGCGCTTGTTGCTCGTCCACTGGAAAACCAACGACCATCATCAGAGGGGATGCGCAGTAGGATGAAAGATGAAGAAAGCCGCTCCAACTAGTTCCTTCCTCTTTCTTGACTCGACCTTTTGCAGTCGCTTCCTTGTGTAGAGTCCCAATGCGGAGCGCGTCTGTTGCTCCACTTCGAAGTAAACCTAAAATTTAGAAATTATGGAAACATTTTTATTACCAAGATAATCTTCAAAGCGGCCTTAATGGTTCATAAAATTACAGTAATAATTGCATCTCTTCGGGAGAGGCTTAATGTACTCTATGATCCTTTCTGATTTTTTTATCTGTCTCCACGTAGTTTGCTTTTTTATGTAAAAACTTGTTCTGTTGGCGTTTTGTGTATTTTCAAGCTTCGCTGAGCGTTGAAAGAGGTCTCTTGTTTTATATTCTGCTTACACTTCTTGATGACCACTACTGATTGGTTATACTGCAATAACGTTGGCATAATACCGAACAAGTTATCAGGGAGATGTTGATCCTAACCCTAACAAGGGACTTCAGAGAAATTTAGAAGAAGATTGTATCAGGAAAGTGTATACAACGTTGTATTTCAACGTTCCAAAATACCACCCCCTCCCAAAAAAAGAAAAAAAAGTAAGGCCCGCAAGGTTTATTTTTTTGTCATTCGTGTTCAAATTCGGCCTTTCGGCTATATCTTGGGACGTCTTAAGGGAAAACGCTTGTTTTGAAACGCGTACCTATCGGACATTTCTCATCGCATACAACTAGAAAATCACGTAAGTTAAACTTACAGTGTTGTGACGTCGCGGCCAGTGCCGCCGCAGTTGCTCTTCTTTCAACAGCAGTCAGCAAGTAATCATAATTGATCTTGCAGATGCACCAGAATTTATCATCATAGATGTATGCGGCCGATAATTTAAAACGGTCTATTTCTTCTAGTTCGTCACTTGCAATTCTTATTCAAAAGAGACCATCCCTGCCCGTGCTACGGTTTCTTGGAATTCATTTAATTGCGCGACACTTACACGCTGTCATGTAGCCGAAAAGCCAGTTTATTGTAACAGTTTTGGAGAGCAGCTCTTAGGCGCCCATTTCCGTGTATATCGGCGTCGGCGTAACCGCGCGCCTTGCATTATGGGACGTCAGAAATTTATACACTAATTCAATTTCTCACTGAATTTAGCGAAGAAACTGCATTGGAGTATAGGTCTCTCATGTCCCATATTGCAACACTGAGCAATCAGTTTTCCCGCTAAATTTAGCGGCAAAACTGAAATCACATGATCTCAATACCAATTCAGTTTCCCCGCTAAATTTAGCGTGAAAACAATTTAGTGTTGAGGTCACATGATGTCAATTTTACCGCTAAATCAAGAGGGGAAACTGAATGTGTCCCCTCCCCCTAAATTTAGCGCGGAAATTGAGTTGGAGTTGGAATCCCGTGGCGTCAATTTTCCAGCTAAATGTAACTAAAAACTGTGACGTTATGTGACGTCACAGTCCACGGCATCACGAGATGCGGCTTCAGGAAATCACGAGCAACTAGCCAAAAACGTTTCACGTTGAAACAAACACCACTCGCGTTGCATTATGTGGCTCCCACCATAACCCTCTTCGTCCGTCCTGGCCTTCCCTCAAACAAAGGGTGTATATATATATATATATATATATACATATACATATATATATATATATATATATATATATATATATATATATATATATATATAATAAGTTTCTCGTTCAAATTTTCTACCACGGTGTACCACAAAATCGACGTGCCTCAAGAGCTGCGCTCTAATTTCACATTACAGGGGAGCGTAAACGTCTGTGATTGTTTAACAGATCACGTAGTACTATATATACTTCGTATGTCATTGTCTCAAGAACCCGCTCACTTGGCTAATTTATCGAACTATGTGGTTTATATCACTCGTAAATATCAAAACATAACCACGGAAATACAATTCAGAAACGTAGTATCTCAACCCATTCAGACCACTTAGAAAAAGAGCAAACGAGAAAATACTAATAGGCTCAATTCTCTATAGTACAATGACGCGAGTAAAAGAGATGCACGCTATTAAAAACGGAGTCTGGGTAAAAGTTTTAACAGCAACAGTTGTGAAAGCCTAACTGGATGCTCTGCTCTGATTTTGCATATTATGAAGTGCTGTTATGAACACTGATGGACGGTAAAATGGTAACCCTAAGAAAAGAAAGAAAAATACCTTTTTATTAAATGCACACAAAAAAATTTCTCGCTTTTTGGTTTTAAAAGTAGTTGCGTCTTTGGTTCACGCATACCAATAGGAAATATAGACATGCAGGGAGGCTTTGAATAGATGTACCAGTACGCATGGATATATTTTTTATAAATCTAGGCATCGAGTGTCATCAACACCATGAAAACGGATTAAATATTTAATGTATCAAGAACGAATTCGATGGATCTATTACGCAGCAAGAGTGCTCGGCCGCCGCTCTTGCTGCGTAATAGATCCATCGAATTAGCATGGCCGTGTACAACCTTGTTAATAAATATAAAATCTCTAATCTGCCTCCTCGTGGCAAGCTTATGTAGCGCGAATAGTATAAGGGAACTTTCAAAATGATAAACGCACTCTCTTCCAATATAGCCGTCATGTATTATTCTTAGCATTCGTTTTTGTACGTTTTGAGTTACAGTTCCCTGTTATATGAATAAAAATTCTAGATGACCGAGCCGAATTCAAAACGTGATCTAGCTAGGGGCATAAACAAATGCAACAAACAAAAAGGCGATAAAAATTGGCGGCGTAATCGATAAACTGCTTTTAGCCGCTCTATACGCAACATTAACGGTTATGGACAGGTGTTCACTTAAAACCAGTGCAATATCGATATGAACACCAAGATTCCTGATAAAAGATAACCGGGGATGCAGGTTCCCCCAAGGTTGTGAGAAAAACAAATGCACTCACGCTTTCTAGATAGCACGATATGTTCAAATTTGATCACCACAATTTAATTTTGCTTAATATTAGACTAAGGTTCGAGATATCGGCGATCGCCTGAAATAGAATTGGACTATAAAGCGCGAGACAAGCGCGGATTTAAGCTCTGTTTCAGTTTTCCTGGTCACAACCAGAACAACATTGCTCGTGCTCAGCTAAAGTTGCTCTGTTTCGATGCTTTGCTTGATGCAAACGTGTCCCGACAACCGACCTTCGTTTATTGAAGCCAGTAGGCATTACTTTGCTGCTAACCGGTTCGAACAATGACACAATGGACTGGTTCAACAACACGAAGACGTTTAATGACCGTTATCACCCACGCCGCGATTTCAAGATTCCCCGCGCATACGCTGCGACGGCCATTTTATCAGCGATGGACCACCGCTCTCGTGGCCAATCGCACTTGGCCCCCTCGTCGGTGGAAATGCCTATTGATTATTTGGCATGCGGGTCACCTGGTCAAACGCTTTGGATCCACAGCTTGAAAAACACAGACCGCTGGAGCCGGCCCACTGGGTATGTCATGACAGACAGTGACTTGAACTGGCCTACTGGGGTAACCACGAGGGACCCTCCGGGCTTCTCATAACCGTGAGAATCTGGGGCCGCAAATGACCTCCCGCCGTCCGCCTCGACGGCAAACGCGCCTAGCACCTCGTGACGGAGACCTTACTCAGCACGCCTACCGAGGTCCACCGTAAAAGGGGAGACGTCAGGGTTCTCATAATCGTGAGAATGCAGGGCCGCAAAGGGCGTCAGCAGTGTAGAATGTGCCATCCTCCGGGCGGCCCAAAGGCGACTGCGACGGATGGATCTAGAGGAGCGTTGTTTCCGCGTTGCCGGCGGATAGCAGATGTCTACCAAAACCGGCTCTCGCTGTTTCTCTGAATCCAGGTATGGAGCTGTTCGCCACAGTCAGGTGGCACGTGTCCTGGTTGGCCGCACCGCAAACAGCGGAGATAGGTCTGCTTCCCATCGTCTCCACGGGTCCTGTAAGAAGGGGGTGTGATCCGCCTTACCTTTCCGCATCTCGCCCGCGTACTTGCTGCGGGTTGTGAGAACGCTACTTGCTAAGATATTCTGAATCTGCGCGCTAGTGCCCGAAGCGTTTTCGAGATTCATCTCTAGAAAGCTTTGGATTTGCAGGTTGCCCGCAAGCCCGATATAATTTATTATCCTCACGCAAAACCTAAAAGCAATAATTACAAGGTTCGCGTATCTGTGACAGAAACTTCGGCGGCACTCGTAAGTTTTCAATTGATAAGAGTCCTAGCGCATACTAATATTCAGTGAGGAAAACTTCTGAGCTAATCAAAACTCTTTAGTCATTTATAGAATTCCCATGCCAAAAGAAGAGGAACCAATAGGCCTAGACTCAAAACGATTTTCGCGTTAATTCAGGAAAAAAAAACATTGAGTGCGCCTGAAGCTTAGTCCGCAATGACTCGGCAGGTTAATACTAGAACACAGTAAATCAAATGGGACATGGCGAATGCTTTCTAGCGTGCGGAAATCTCCTATCACTTTCGTCGCATTTCTTCGTAAGCAAGCAACACATTACCTCACCAGTGACCTCTCACTCTTACTGTCTTTCTGTCGAATCCTCAACCGCTTCCTACTAGCGCGTGTGTATAAGGCACTCTACTCCCTACCATCTTCCTTTTCTTTTTGCGCTCACCCCTCGCTCGTTTTTTACTTCGTACCTCGCACAGGAAGACTGCCTGTGACGCACGGCAAACACTCAATGCAGCAAACAACTAGCACGAACACTTATTACATTTTCTAGGGGATGTGACGAGCTTTAAATTGACCAACCTAAGCTGATATTTTGTATGCGGAAATTATATCCATCCCTCTGATAGAAAAAGAAAACGCTCTTTGCTTGTTTATGTTAACAGTGTCCCGCGTTCTTTGTTCCACAGCTTTGAATCAAATACTGCACATGAAGCAGTTGGCCTGCTCCAGAGAGCCAGAGCATCGGAGTATTCATGTCTTGCATACAACGGTGTTATCGTTCCACACAATAAGCACCAAACCGCGTTACATAAATTATATCAAGGTAGAAAAAAATAAAGACGTTTACAAATTTCTGTAAAGCGAAATTAGAGCGCATCTCTTGAGGAGGAAGAGGGGAGGGTACGGACGGAAGGGTATGCCCTTTCTCCTCCTCTGTACCCTCTCCTACTCCTCTCCTCCCTCCTTGTCCTGCTCCTTGTCTCCCTCCCTCCTTTCTCCTCCTTCCCTCCTTTCCTCTGCTCTCCCCTCCTCCTGTTCTCCCCCTTCTCCTCTCTCCTCCCCTCCATCCTCCTCCTCTTTCCTCCTCGTCCTCTCTTCCCTCCTCCTCCTCTCCTCCTTTCATTCTCCTCGTCCGTAGTTTCCCGTCCGCCTCCTCCGCATGTGACGTCAATTTTCTCGCTAAATCTAGCGGAGAAACTGAATTTGTTCATAGGTGTGACACCAAGATATGTGACGTCATTTTGCCGCTAAATTTAGCGGGGGAACTAAATGGGTGTTTAAGTCACGCGATGTGACTTTTCCCGCTATATCTAATGGAGAAACTGAATTCGTTCATAGATGACGTGACCCCAAGTCATGTGCCCTCATCTTTAGCGGGGAAACTAAATTGGCGTTAAGGTCACGTGAGGTCAATTTCCCCACTAAATATAGCGGAGAAACCGCATTTGTTAAAAGGTGACGTGGCACCAAGTCATGTGACATCATTTTCACCACTAAATTTGGCGGGGAATTGAATTGGTGTTGATGTCACGTGACGTCATTTTTCCTGCTATGTTTAGCGCAATTACGCCGACGCCGCGGAACCCGGAAACTACTGCCTAAAAGTAATGCATTAGAAAAGAAAAAGAAAAAAGGCCTTGCGGCGTGTTTTTGTTTATTGAAGAAGCAGCTGCGTTCATTTCAGCGACAAACTTCTTGACTATCAACCTGCTGCCCGATGAGATCGCGATATGCGAGTTCAAGACCCCGAATGAGAGCTGACTAGCGGTCTGCATGAACTCGTGACTGAGAAACCGTACGAGGGGCGTTCATAAAGTTCGTATTATTGTCATGAAGGAATGGGGATTCCGCAATGAAACTCGGAGGCCATTGTTATCGAACTCTTCGTCTTTAGTGCTCAGGAATCGCTCCACTTCAGCAATCACTTCGTTGTCGTCCTTGAAATGCTTTCCACGCAGTGGAGTCTTGACGCGAGGGAAGTGGAAGAAGTCACTAAGTGCGAGGTCGGGTCAATATGGGGGATGACGGAAAAATTCGTAACCTAAGGAGGCCGCGTATGACAACGTCGCCTGCGCCGAGTGAGACGGAGCATTGTCATGAAGCAGACGGACGCCTTTCGTGAGCTTCCCTCTGCGCTTTGACTTGATAGCTTCTCGCAACTCTATCAGGAGCTCACGAAAATAGTTTCCTGTCATCGTTTGACCTTTGTGAGCATAATCTGTTAAGAGAACACCACGGAAGTTCCAAAACACGCTCAGCATGACCTTTCCCGAGGACGACACAGTCTTGGCCTTTTTTGGCGCTGGTGAGTTCACATGCTGCCACTGTTTGCTTTGAGATTTTGTCTCTTGATCATAATGGTAAACCCAACACTCGTCCATAGTGATGAGGCGGTCAAAAAAGTTATCAGGGTCGCTCTCGCACAGCTGCAACATTTCCGGGGCTCTTCCTTCCGGAGGTCTTTTTGCGTAGCGGTCAGCAGCCGTGGAACCCAGCGCGCGAAAACCTTCGTCATATGCAGGTTGCTGTGAAGAATGTTGTGCATTGATCCCAGACTCACGCTCTCCTGCTGCGCTATCTCCTCGATATTTATCCGCCGGTCAGTCAGGACTAGGGCCTCCACTTGCGCTGCAATTTGTGGTTCATCGATGAGCAACGGCCGGCCACTCCGTTCTTCGTCGTCTAGGCTTGTTTGACCACACTGGAAGCGTCTGCGCCATTTAACCACGGTGCCATAAACTGGGGTCGTTGTTCACGGACACCGCCACCAACTCGGAATTAATTTACTTGAAATTGTTTCCTTTCAAATGGAAGAAAAACAAAAACAAAAAAACGGATCATTGCACGTGCTTCGACTTTGCCAACGTGCGGTGCCATTTTTGTTTCAACGCCCTAGCGGCGTTCCGCGATACTATAGCACGCAATGTTTATACTGTGCCGAAACTAAAGGGACGCGCGCTTGTGCTGCTACCTGTTTCGTTCTCCTTTTTTCAATTTTTGGTGCCGATAACACAAACTTTTTGAACGCCCCTCGTATATATGAGGTTACTGGCCCAGGGCAAAGTCGCGCCTTGTCCGGCTTTATCCACCACGTATTTGTGCGCTCCCCGGTTTTAAAATAACATAGGCGTAAAAAAAAAATGATGAGCTATCATACTTTGTGAAAGTGGATGACCAGCGAACCTGTTAAGAAAACGACACAGACCCGCACCAAGGAGCCGGAGGGAACGAGGCGCGCGCGACCGGACCGCCACCCGGCGGAAAGTAGACACGCGCGACGGGACTGCCACCCCGGGAGAGCGGAATGAAGGGAAACTAGGCACGGCAAGCGCTTGGAACGACGACGAAGAGAGTGCGGTACAAGCGTAAACATGGCCGTCGCGGGTCGCACAGCGGCAAATCTTTGAGAAACCTATATTATCTACCTGAGAGTCTACTGATCCTGAAAATGGTGCCTATTGATAACTAATCTACTGAATAGACCTATTGCTAAATTACCCAAGCATCAAGGAGAATCCAGGGAATGGTGTTCCACGCGCCGCACGTGCCGGAGTCTGCAGCAGTGACTGTTCTAAAGCAAAAGCAAGAAACAAATGCCATATTGCATGCGTTGGCCAACGCCTTATTTCGGTTATTTACTTAGGATCTTTTATACGGGGACGGCGTGCGCGTGCGGCGCGTGCAGCGGTGCGAGCTTAGAGTTTTTGGTCACGCACACGAAAAATTCGCGGAACCCTATCCATGCACAGATTCGCTGTACAAAACGAAGAAAGAAAAGCCAGAGAAGCCGCAACTGCGTCAGATGACCCGACCATGACGTCATGAGGCCGCTGACCACATGCACCTTTGTGCCTCGCCGGTCTAGCATTCTTCGCTGCGCACAGCCTGCTAAGCGCGAAGCGCTGAATCCCCTTCGAAATCGTTTCACGGAATAAATAGTGGTCGTTGCTGGTTAAAGTCACTTTGCAGTGGCGCGTCTTGCCTAATCGTCGGTTTTCGAATGAGTCGGACTAAGATTACGCCTGAGCAAACGGCTGCTGCTCAGGCGTCAAGCCAAAGAGACGCCGGTAACTTTGACGAGGACGTAATGAAAGTGAGACAAAGCGGTTTCAAACAGCGTGTGTTCGATAACGTTTTCGGCTTCGCGTGTGCTGTGTGCGATCGACTATGGTTCGAGAAAGACTCGGTGCCGGTGCCGCGCAATGCCGAGGTGGTGTTTCGAGATGTATAATATTAGTACTGTCCCGGCGCCAACTGCTGTGAGTGCAAGGTGTGCGTGACGTGTAGAGGTAGCATTCACGACAATAAGCAGCACAGCTGGCGTTGTCTAAAATCATCACGTCGCATGATCGCAAGGCAATGTTTCCATCCTAGTACATTTTATTTCACACAAGCCTCGTCCAAAAGATCTACCATGTAAGGAATAAAGAGAGAAAAACACAATTTTAAAGTATAAAAAAAAAAACGAAAACAGAGAGGCGTCTGGAGCGCACATGATACGCGATAGTGATCGGGGTCAACAAGAGACCGAGGCGGATTGAAGTGTGCACTTGTTCATTCGGGGCGAACAAAGCCTCTTTTCTGCTATTTGTCTTTATAATTTGGAAGAGGGGCAACAATGGCTGGCTTTCTACAATAGAAGCCGGCGCAGTTGTACATCAAAGGCGGTTCACAATCTAAAGCGGGAATGAATAAAAACTGGAAGGAGTTTCATGAAGAGAAAATCAAGTAAGGGAGGAGGGAAGGATGGGTAAGCATTGGAAACAAACATTTATCCTGCAAGGAAAGTGAAGCCTGTAAATTATTCTCGTCGTGAAGTAAAACATCTCAATACCTGCCCACATGCGTAGAGGGAATTATGCAAATGTAAAGGACAAAAAAAAACAAAAACAAGTCGGACCACAGAAAGAGAGCGATACAAAGGACCGCTTCGTTCGCACGCTAAGAAAAATCCGTACCGCGATTTCGATAGATTCCTCTTCCGCCCGCATCGGGTCGCGTTCGGTGCTCTCTGGTGGATAAATGAAAAATATGCCTTTAAAAGGCCATAGGTGTGTTGGCGAATGACCCTTGGCAGAAAATCCGCGGAGAGACGCCAAGGCGAGGAGGGCTCTGAAAAAGCAAAATTCTATACGACTTTATGGCAACGAACAGAGCGCGGGAGATATATATATTTGCACAACAGGAATACACCTTCTGCATGCTTGTTGAATTAGAAGTGGTTTGTGTCTGTAGTGAACTCGTTTAAATGCATATCTGTTTAAACGCTCGGTTTAATGCGGAAGCACGAGACACCTTAGAGTTGGGGCACCTCCGTAATACGGACCTTTCGTAACTAAGCAGACTAATCTCAGGCACTGATGCGGCACATGTATGATAATGAACATTTTTCTAGCTCTGGTCAAACGTTCCCGTCGAGTTCAAGCGTTTGAGATAGGGGTGATGTATTTTGCCGCAACCGGTATTACTCTCAGCTCATTGTGTCACCTCCGTCTCTGTGAGGCGTACGACATCAATACCGATAATGGTTGCGCGACAAATACATGCTTTATTAAAGGCGTGCATGTCTCACCGTTGAGATATTCGAAATGTTTATGTGAGTTACCTTGCATGAGATCCTTTACGTGATGTCTCGAAGAAACTAGGAAACGTTCCTTTTGTGATTCAAGTATGGCGATAACTAAAAGAGCGTAATTTAGCCCTAAACAAGAAAAAAAACGAAAAAACTAAATTTATTTAAAGTATTGTCAAAATAGTTAGAGCCCAAACACCCTCGCAAAGTGAAACCCATTTTCACCTGTACCCAGTTTGTTCAAGACCTTTACCACTTTGCAATTCCATCGTAATTGGCAACATTTCAGAATTCTGCAGTGATACAATCATAATTGCGTTCACTCTTTGTACAAAAACCAACACCAAAACAAAAACACAAAGTTAACACATTTACAAGAAATTGAACCGTCTGCCGTTGGTAGCCGATTTTCGGATTGCACCGTGACAGCCTCATTTACTGACACGTGTACGGTCCCAATGGAAAGAGCGCCTTCCGTTACGAGGTTGGGCGGTTGTCGGCGGCGAAAATCACGAGGTCGTGCCGGGCAGATGGCCGCGTCGCTTCAAATGTGCGCCACGCTATAGCTCTGCGCGGAAAGCAGTTTGATCACCCGCATCCGATTCGAACCGGCAATGTTCTTAAATAGTCGTATCCGCATCCGTAAAATTCGGAACCGCACCCCAACCTCAATATGCGCATTAATTTTACGTAAAAAAATAGGGCAAAAAAAAAAAGCATCTCGGTGGTTTTGTATAAGCCGTCTGCTTACCTTTTACAACCACCTCTTCGTGTCAGAATACGCTGAAATTCATTTTATTGTATTCTTTTTTTTTCATATTGATAAAATAAGCGATCATCCTTCCAGATACAGATCGCATCGCTAGAAATATGATCGCAGTTATGAGATTGTCTTGCAAGTTCGTGGCACTGACACTCCGTTCAAAAGATGCGGTCGAAACGAAATAAATTTTCATATTAATTTTCCTTTTCGCTTTGTAAAAGCCACTTCAAGCAGAGACCTATTTTGTAAACATAAAAGTTAACAAATGTCAGACCAATAACGTAGTGTAATTTTATTTAGGCCAAAAAAAAAAAACAAGAATGTGTGAGAGGAAAGGTGCTCACTTCCCGCAGCATAGTACTCCTGAGACGTGTATACGAGTTGTGGGCAACCTGGGGATTCCAAGCGGTTGGCCCAGGTTGCCCCTTCAACAATCATGAGTAGTCATCTTAACCACGAGGGGGCCAAGGGCAACTGGCCACGCGAGCGGCGCTCCGCCGCTGATAAAGGGCCGTCGCAGCGTATGCGCGGGGCCTGTTGGGATCGCGCCGCAGGCGATAGCGGTCATTAAATGTTTACGTATTGTTGAACCGGTGTGCTGTGTCATTCCCCGAGACGGGTAGCAGCAAGGGAAACGCCGCAGTGGTAAGGCGCGAGTACGCCACTGGGAAAATATGACAATATTCAATAATGGCAGTGCCTCCTATCGGTTTTAGTTTTAAACACGAAGCATCAATTGCATACTCGAAAACATAAACTTAAAAACAACTCAGTGCCAACTGTGGAGAAAACCAAAACGCTCACACACGCAACGTTTCACGTGTCGAGGCTGCTGTTAGAAGAAACAAAATATCGTCAACATGGACAGATTCCGAATGGTTCGCCTTTCTTAAATAAATACCCGCTAATGAGGAGTCCTTCCGTTGATGCGCTGGATTCTGTGTTGGCATGCACGAACTGCGCTACAAGAATTGGGCGCGGAAACCCGTGCTGGCGCAAGTTCCACCCACTCCAGAGGGGTGAATTCAGTCTCTTTGATCTACTTGTAGGCGATGGAGCGACTTGGAGACTTCTTCGACCTTCTTCTGGCTTGTACGTTTCGGGTTTTCTTCGCCCAAAGAATGTTTTCCGCTCTTTCCCTGCCAAACAAGAACACGCTTTTCCGGAGGACGAAAGCTCCTGCATTGTTTACCATTTCTAGAGATAGCATATTTTAGCATTTTTGTTCAGGATTGAACTTTCTAAAGCGATCATCGAGGATAGTCCAGTCTTCCTTGACGTAAGGAACAATTTTCTCCCCGATGGGTGCTTTTTATCTAAGAGAGTAGGTTGCTTCCGCAATACACTCGATTGTGTACTTTATAGTATCATTCATTTATTCACGTTACACTGTGCGGTCGCACAAGTTTATGGGCCGTCTCGGCAAAAATGTTGTTCCCGACCCGCGAATATTCGCATCCGATCCGCAATCCGCCAAATATGATTAATTTTTATCCGCATCCACCACTTCAATGCGGATATGCGAGGGCGATCCGCGGGTTATCCGCGAAAATGCTCGGCGCTACGCCACGGGGGTGACCTGAGTGACGGCAAGAAACGTGAAATCGCTGACAAGCCAGAAGACGAAAGGAGCCTCCGAGTCCCTCCTGCCCCTCTTCCTCTCCTCCCCTTCGTCTTCCCACAAAACTACAGACTGCTGAGACCGTACATTCGGTATATAAAAGAAAGAAAGAGTAAGAGAGAGAGAGAGAGAAAGAAAGGAGGAAGCAGAAATCAACACACCTTCTTCCTTCTTTCTTAAATTCGAATCACTGGCAAATTAATCTAGCTTCTGCGTGCTTGGGATAAGATTTCCTTCTTTATTTTGAGTCAACAAGAGCACGGGCACCAGCGGATGAAACATTATCGGCAAGAACGCTCACTGAATGCAAAAAAGGAGCTGAGAACAGCCGTCGTCTCGCTGACCGTTTTCTATATTAACAAGGGATAACTATAAAATTCCGTAGCTTTTCTCATTTTCTTATTTTTGTAAACCTGCCTAAAAGTCCAAAGTATACATCCCGCAATAGTCCTCGAATAGAGCAGAACCGCAAAGGAAATGAGTTACTTTCTGTGATATCCGTCTGAACAGGCTGCAGAGATGGCAGCACAATAGGCATGTGCGCACACCCTGTACTCGGAGCAATGTCTCTAACTCGTTCCCGTCTCACGTTACGTCATCCTCTTCAGTAATATTTCCAAGTGACATCCCACATCGCCTGACAATCTACGCCGTTGCTTCGATGACTACCACAAAGATTCCTCCAGAAAAAACGCACAGTAGCTTGATTGACGCTGAAGATCTCTAACAGTTCAAGCAAAACGCGACGAAAACAGACGGCGTACAATGAGTAATTCGATATGAATACAATTTTAAAAAGCGTCACCGCGCATGATTCGTTCAACACGTATATAATCGCATGGTTCTAACGATTTTCTGTGAGAGCAATAACACAAAAATCCGCGCAAGATATCGCCGGGAGAGACGAAGAGGTGCGCTTTCCGGCCGGCCCAGCTGGTAAGCTCATGCGCTTTTGTACGCACCGTTCACCGCGGAGTGACAGTGCGAGGGGAGTTACGCACTCCTCGGACCACTCAGCCTCCTCCCCTTCAGCACCTGACCCCTCTTCCTTCGCGTGCGTTTTGAGCAAGAGCGTGATCACAAGGCATAAGACAGACGCGTCACTAATCAAACGAGAACTCTCATAGCACTGTCAACTAAGCAGTGAATGGATTAAAGGGCCCGAACGTCGTGCCACTGTACAATTGCGTCTCGATCCCTCGTCCCACTTGTATCTGCTATACATTTGGGCTGACGCCTCGCCGTACTTCGCCGAGCAGGACAACGCGCAGCAATTAGGCCGTACTTCGTCCGGCAGGACAACGCGCGGCAATTCGGTTCCCCTCCGAAGAGCGCGCGTACATTGCACGACGTCCCCCGCGAATGCCAATCATAGCCTTGACGGACGTGGAACATTATTGTGGTCCAACCACGTCATCATTCTTTCCCGATGAAACGAAAAAGCGACAGAGTCCCGATCGAGCAAAGCAATGACCGGACTGTTGAGCGCGGTGACATCTGGTTCTTTCCGTTTCGGGTCTTGCGTCAGAAAGATCCCGGTAGTAAAACTAGTGAAATTATATTTAATAATTTCATATTTTTAAGCCGACCTTCCGCGCGATCAATGGGGGCACGAAGCGGTTATGTCAAATGGCGGCGGCGGTCGGATACATGTGTCACGCCGGTCGGCAGATTGTGCAACGGCGGCGTAATGAGAGCAATTCGAAACGGAGCGTGTGTTTCGTAATATAGGAGTGGTCCCCCGGCCGAACGATCGTCGCAGGCAATCCTAATTTGGCAAAATTCTCTTGGCTGGTTAGCTACATACGGTAGACGTGTCCGTGCGACGGAGTCCCCCGCGTTTCTAAATTGGATGCCATCCAAATTGGCGTCTGAACTTCATACAAAAACTTTGAAATCGTCCGCGCGAACGACGCAGAGGAGTCTGCTTCACTGACGAAATTGGACAAGTTCAATTTAACAACATGGTGAAATGTTTCGTGCCGCACTCTTGTTCATTTTTAAAAGGCCTGCTTGAGGGTTATACAACCTTCCAGCCTAATCCACTTGGTCTCATCTATTTGGTCGAATGAAGCAAACCTCGTCCGAACAACTCGTTCTTACACAAAAGTATGTACATCCATAAAACAACAGGCTTCCCGGATTTCTTGTTTGCTGTCTGCTGGCATGATGTGATCGACCTCAAAGCGTTGTACTTTTTTTCTTGCTTTATAGAATTTTTTTTGTTTTCCGTTCACGACAATTGTTCATCTAGGGTATTGTGCGGATTGTCAGTACAAACATGACTTTTAATGGAATGCTCACTCTTTCAAGGCAGCAAATGGCACATCGTTATATGTTCGTATAATTTGAATTTGACTGTTCACGTTAGCCTTTGATGCTTCGTACGTGTACGCCTCGTGGCTTTGTCAGACATTCAACCACAATGGCACGTTGCGCTATCCCTGATTCAGAAAGGTTTCGCGACGACCTCCAACAATTAAAAAATAAAAATAAATATTGAACGTTGCTCAAACCACCTGATATGTGGAGTTGAATTCATTCTAACGGCCACTTGACTGATTCAGCCGAATACTATGGAGGAAGAAAAATAAGCCGGAAGACTTTACCCTAAAAGGTTGTCCATTCAGATTTAGGGAGTTCGTCAAGGATAGTATGGTTACCAAAACATGGTAGTGTGGATCTTGTCTGAGGGCGTCATTACACCTCATATGCCTGCACCAACAACCCGAGCTTGATAGTTCTCAATACTAAGCATCATGTTTGGGATCATAAGGCTTATTTCGGCGGAATTTATCTGCTCTCTTCCCGTGAGGTACATGTTCAACTCATGTTGTCCGGTCTTGACGTGCTCGCTCTGATGGATGTAAGCTCCCGGTTCCAGGCCACATGGTAGGAGGCAGTGCACACTAAATATTGTAACAGTCATAATCGTGTAAACATTGTGTAAGAAGGGTGTAAGTTAGCAAAAAACCCCTTGTAAGACCCTTTTTATAGGGTTTCTGAATATCGGTGTGTGTAAGAAGGGTGTGCTGATAATTTACACCCCTTAAACGCCCTTTTTATAGGGTTTCTGAATATCGGTCTATGTAAGAAGGGTGTGCTGATAATTTACACCCCTTAAACGCCCTTTTTATACCCCACTTGTAGGGAAGTTGTCTGAAATCTGGTAAAAGGGTGTGTGGACGAATTTTACGTCCTTCATTCACAAGGTGTGAAAGGGGCGCAATGGTGATGCAGTCGAATTCACCCATTATTTCATAGCCGTTCATGTTAATTGCCTTGGTGAAACTGTTGCTGATGTATGGCGGTACAAACATCGAGTATATTAATCGCCACACGAAGTAACGTGGGATTAGGAAGTGCTAGAGAATAGTTTTTGCAACTCCGATTGAACTCTCCGTCCGACACGAGCCGAAAAATACGTGTCGCGGGCTCATCAGTTTTATCAGTTCAACTTCGATTTAAAAAATCGCTTCCGCTTGAAAGAAAGCATCAAAGACGTAGAAATATATAGCCCAGGCAGCACACAGTATCGCGCCGATATTGATCTAAGATTAAAAAGGTTGTTCCGAGAACATTTTTGTGCGGCCGATATCTGTAAAGAATGTCCTGGCATACCGTCAGTCATGGGAACGTTACTGCTAAAATGTTACAGTGTTACCATTACAGTCACTCAGGAAAAAAAACAACCCGCTACAGTTACAGTTACAAAATTGAAAGATTACATTGTTACACTTACAGTTATTTCGGCAAAGTAACGCCGTTACTTCATCGTTACTTCACCAAAATATTAGTAAACATTCCAAAGGAACCTTCCTAAAAATTAGCATGCATTTTCTATAAGCACATTGTGTTGTTCACGGTAGTAAATCTGAGTTTTTGAGAAACTAAGATTTTCCCTATAATGAATATATTATCATGTTTGGTTCTTCCTATTTCAATCTTTATCTTGAATCGCTCCTTGAACAGGATCATAATTTAAGACAGTATTCGCTATATGAGAAAGCATTTATAATTTATTCTTGCGGTAAACTTTCAGGCCACTTTAGTTTTTCAAAAATTTTAAGCTAGCAGCCCAGCACAGCATTACGTCGAGATGATGTCGAAATACGTTCCTAGTCGTCGGCGACGTCGAGGTCATTAACAGACTTTTTATAGACGTCAATGGTACGTCCATAGAGAGGTTCCGACAACGTCAAACGCGCGACGTCGTGACGTCATGAGTTTCACCTCGACGTCGTCAACATCAATCGACGTCTGTTCCCCATCTTGTCCGAGAAGTTCTTTGAACGTTGAGCACGAGACGTCCCAACAATATCCTGAGCAACACCTCGACATCATCGACATCAATTGACGTCAGTTCTATGTTTTCTTTGGGAAGTTATTTCAATGTCAAGTATGAGACATCCCAACAATGTCCTGAGCTACACGTTGACGTCATCGATATTAAGTGACGTCTGTTCTACATTTGCTTCGAGAAGTTATTTCAACGTCTAGTACGAGACGTCCTGAGAACGTCCGCGCTTTACCTTGATGTCTTCGACGTCCACGACCTCTACTGAACATCCAGGGCAGCTCTTGAGACGTCAAGCACGAAACGTCTAAGAAACCTCCATTCCACGCAAGCGGGTTCTGAGGGTCTATATATAGTATATAGTATACGGGATATGTGTTTCTTATTGGTACGCATTGAACACAAAATTCGAACGCTTTTGTACCGCTGAATATGTTTATTCGATAGAGGCATGAGGCTTGCGTTTTCGCTCGCAGTTTCACCAAACTAGTTACAATAAAAGTCACTATAGAAAAAAAATCGTAAAATAGTGTTACTTGATTGTATTGAGAATTTACAAAAATATCGGAAAGGCTTACTGAGCGGTAGTCTTGTCAGCGGAAAGCTGGGACTGTGACTGAGCTTCTTAACACTTTTTCTGTTTCGTCCATAAACCAAAAAACTCTCCAGTCCGACGCAAAGGCCAAAGCATTCAGTTATTTTCTGGTCCGTAAACATATTCGCGACTTTTTATCCAGTGTGCGTTTGGCTAATGACCTATTCCTGGATACGAATTGGTGTGTATTAAACAAACAAATGTCTTCAGTTTCACTGAGATGTAACGGATAAAGAACAATTAATAAAATTTTACTTAATCATTAGCTTTCATCAGGGTGTTGAAATAAGAGATGGGGGCTACTCCAAGAGACAATTCAAATAAAGTATCAAGTACGAGAAATATTGGCTCCGCCTCTCCGTGTATATGCGACAAATGTCACCGGCCAAGTCGGATTCAAAATAAGACTGCCATATATAGGGGTAGTGCAAACTTAGCGTTCGTAGGGCGGAGTGGGGTACCGGTGCCGGTGTCGCTGTCTTTCTGCTGTTGTGCATGGAGGTGTTCTGCTTGTGTTCCGTGTATTATGTGTGTTCAGTGATTGTATGTGTATCTAGCATGTAGCACTCAAACAGGGAACTTGAACAAATTGGCGCTTCTCCAACATTTTTTTTCCCGTCTTGAGCGCCGTCTGGTTGAAGCTTATATTAATTACGCGAGGGGAGAAAGTTTCCTCCATTGGGCGAAAAAAGGTGGCAATTTTCCTCCTTCTTGGGAGGAACGTTTACTCCACGATACAAAAATAGGTGGCAACCTTCCTCCCTTCTGAGGGAGGAAATTCTTCCCCGTTTTTAGCAGGAGGAAATTTCCTCCTTGATAGGAGCAATATATGATACACGCGAGTTCCTCCTTTAAAGGAGGAAGTACTACTCCCTTTTTTAAAGTTTGGATGATGTCCTAATGGTGTCGAATATACGTTTGGATAAAACGTCTGCCTGACGTTCTATGACCTTTTTAAGGATGTGCGGTGCTCTCTGTACGTTTCTTATATGTCGACGTAACGTCTCGAGTAGACGCAATGTACCGGTTCAGACGTTTTCTAGACTTCGAGTGTACGTTCCCCATTCAACCAGTCGTGCGAATATTACGACGATTTGACGTCGTGTGGCTTTTATTCATGATGTGACGTGATATTTCTACTTTTTGAAACGTTGACATGACATTAATAATTGACATCCCATTCAGTTCAGACGTATACTCGATGTTTTATGGTCCTTAAGTGGGACGTCATGTCGACATAAAATCGACCCTTTTTTTCCAGACATTAGATTTTTCATATTACGTCGAAGGGACTCACGTCCAGACGTTTGACGTTTTTTCGACATGTGGTCACCGACGTCATCGACGTCATTGCGACGTCTTTTTTAACGTGTCTGTGCTGCCTGGGAAATATGCCTGATGATGATCCATGAAGGACTTCAAAATACGTGCGATAACCACAAGGTTTACACGAACACCACAGCACACATCTAGATAGGGTATATCCCATTATTGGAGTGAGTTTACAATCGGTCAATTTTAATTTCAGATTTCTATGGTGAGCCGAGATAGGACGGAAGCATAAAAATCACGCAAATGTGAAATTCATAATAATATAAGTCATACCTTGCTATCAGCTTGTAGATGTTTTCTTATGCCACTCCAATCTACTCGTCGGTCGAATCGTTTTATACTGCGTGTGCACAACCTGTCAGGAAACACGAAGTTTCTCTTGAAAACTTGGAGAGTAATGTTGCGGCAACATTCCCACGTCGAACCCGTGTGCACACGGTAGCGGTACGCGAAAAAAGCGCCGGTCGAGCTACAAACGACCACTGCGTGTAGAATTCTAAATGGCTTCTCAGATCTTTTCTTTAACACTTCCTAACCATATTGGGCAAGTTTGCACTCCTCCACTTCATCATCCCAACTCCGAAGAAACCAGCCTGAAAGACCACGACGTGAATATCAACAAACCAACTGATGCCAAGTACCCCTGGCTCCGGTTAAGAGCGGTCTTTCAATTTCAAGAAAAAACGCACAAACAAGCAGAACGACACGGACGCTTCGAGCGAACACTCTTTCCCAAGTGACGAGACCCGAGGAGCAGAGCAATGGGGACAACAAGTGGGTGACGCAAAGGCCGGTGATTCAGTTGCAGAAACAGAGAAGGAAGAGCAAGTGGTCCTCAAAGTAGATACCCCACAAGAGTGCATCTGGGAGTTTCGATTCTAACTAGAGGGGAAGGAAATGTATGGTCGACCGCCAAAAGACGAGGTCCGGAGGATCGGTTGTGCCATAAGCCTGTGGGCGTTTGTAGGCTATAATCAGGGACTCAAACCGTAACCGTAACCGAAACCGAAAACCGTTTAGGAACGAAATTTTTTCAGTAACCGTAACCGGAACGAAACCGTTATTTGAAATTTATAAAAACCGTAACCGTAACCGTAACCGTAAATTATTTACCGGTAACCGGTTTTAACCGATATTAACCGAAAAATAAAAATATTAGTTTTTCTCAAGTATGACCTGGAGGAGGGATCTTGAAATGTCGTGGCCATTTGACAGAGTTACTGTCAGCGAGTGGTGCATCTGGTAATACATTTCCGTTCAATCTAACTTTAGGATTAAGAATACTTAGTTGGAATCAGTGGTCGAGCTTATAATAAAAAAGTCTCTATTTCTAAATCTGCCACACTCCTACATCGCTACATGTATTCAGTACGTGTCGCCTTCAGGGTATTAACTAATAAGTTAGAATTCTCAGATGTCCATCCAACTCGGTTCTATCAAAACCACCGATGTTCCTGACATGCAGTAGCCAGTATGAAGAAACGAGGTAAATTGACCATCATGCAGAGCTGGCGGAAAAGAAAACCTGGTATTCATTTAGTCTGAAACGTGTCGCGAGTGACGATTTTGAAACAACACAGAAAGAAAAAAAAATGTCAGAGGTTTGACATTGAGCTTTCTCTGATATATATAATATATATGTATATATATATATATATATATATATGTATATATATATATATATATATATATGTTCGGGCTGAAAGCGGCGGAAGGAGCAAGAAAACGTCCAAGAAGATTTCCGTTTTTGTTCGTGTGTGCTTTTGCCTTTTGTGTCGAGACTCTTTTCGAACCGAGTGGCAGCCGCCGGCAGTTGCCCACGCATTTCAGCGTGACAAGACAACAAGCCATGTAGAAGGATCTGCCCTCGTCTTCGAACGCGCCAATGCTCCTTGGCCACCAATGACGGAGCCACCCTCGTCCAACAGACAGGGGATGCCATTTCTGCCTCCTTTGCCTCAACCCTGGGAGGTGCCGTCCTTCCAATCATGCGATGCCAAGGCCGTGTCTCAGCCCCACACTGCCAGCAGTCTCAGCAGTCCCTGTCGCAGAACTCTGAACGCGAGCTATTCTGAACGTCAGAACGGTGAGCTAGGACATCCACAGACGTGCCAAGAGATCGCATTTATCATCGCTGGAAAATATGTCAATAAAATGGGGACCTACGGTACCCATTTAATTGACATATTTTTATTACGAAAAAAAAAAGAAAAGAGACGGCACTGGCAATAGCCTAAGGCAAAGGGAAGTGGTCAATCCATGGCCGCGGTGCAGCGCGAGAGCCAAAACTTGTGGTTTGTGTAGAAGAGCCCCGTTCACCAATGCACGCGCACCGGAACACGGCGAGTCCCTTCCCAGGCATATTTGCCTCCGGCAAGTGGCTATGATTGCCTGCGTACAGTCCTATAGCAGTACTCCAAAACCGACTCAACAGGCATCTCGCCCATGCGCTGTCGGCTATCGGGAGAAGGTGGAGCCGTGGGCAGTGCGCCAAAGTCGACTAAACAGGAAGATAGGAAGTCAATTGGGTGAAAGATAGAAGTTGGTCTGAAACTGTGTCAAACAGGTGATGAAGAAGTAAAAATCTAGAGTCATAAAGAGAAGTGTAAAATGTCAAGTAGCCCGCGGCCCGTATAATACAATATAATATATTATATAATATTATAGTATGATGCACGCCCGACCGGACATTGGGAGGCCCAGAGTTCAAATCCTAGCTCCGCCGTTTATTTTGGCTTTCGGGGGTTTTGTAAAACACTGACTCATCTGATGAAGTACTGTTCAATTCATCTGCATATTTTGAGAGAGAGAGGGAGAGAGAGAGAGACAAAATGTAGCGCAAGATGCCGAAAAGTACATACGGCAGAAAAACGTTCTTGAGACGGTTGTTTGGAGTTTTATAACATATCATTCGTAATATGTTATAAATATCTGAACAACCGTTTCAAGTACGATTTCTGCCGTATATATATATATATATAAAAGGAGTACGTTCGAACTTTATTTTCTGTCTTTTGCGCCCACACCTTTTTATTTTTTCTTATATATAAACGCGCATAATTTTTCAAGCGTCACAGAATCGGCGAGCGAGAGACGTGTGCTTCGATAATCATAGGCGATTGCTTGTAAACAGCCGTCATGACGTAGGTACATAACATGACACAACAATCGAAAACTCAGGGAAAGGAACGAACAACACAGAAACATTTTGCTACAGCTTTTTGTGTTGTTACTGTAATGTTCGTTCCTCTCTTTAGTCTCTTCTTTTGTTTTGGACTATTGCAATTATATTAGGTCTGACTTTTCCTAAGTAGCCCAGCATCTCAATTTTATTGCTTTATCTCCACAGAGCACTATTCTTACTAGAGGATGGCTGCTGGTTCTGCTCCCACTTCCTTCCAGTGTGGGCGAAGACTCGTCTGCATGTATCAGGTTGAAATAAAACTATAGCGACGAGAAGGTGCGAAAGGTTCTTCCAGAACCTAGTGGGAACTTTCTTAGGGTTGTTTACGAACGCCGCCGAACAACAAATCAGGGATGTTTATTTACGTTCTTATTATGTCGAATGCGATGGTCCCCGAGTGGCGGAAGTGACATGTATGCTCGAGTTTCAAGCTGTATAATGTAAATAGGCGGAGTGAACAAGCGTTGCAGCTGGAAACGTGTGCAACGTTTGATCAATTAGAAGTATTAAGAGGTTTCTAAGTTACTTGAATTTCGCGTTGTTGAATATCTGGGACTACTTTAAGCCGTTTGAATATAAAACGGCTGTCTATCATTTCAATTCAACAAATTACTAGAAGAACCGAAGTAAACCGGTTTTTAGGAACGTGTAACCGGTAACCGAAACCGGCATAAAAGTAAAACCGTAAAAAACCGAAACGAAACTGTTATCAACTGGAAGCGCTAAGCCGTAACCGTAACCGAAACGTTATATTTTTCGGTTTGAGTCCCTAGCTATAATGACCAGAAACTGTCCTTCGCGAAAAGCACTCTCCCCTCCGCCGGACAAAGAAAGGAGAAACACTTTAGAGATGCCACGCTTTGGTACATCTGCGTGCGCTGTGGGCGATGTACCATACATGGCGGGTACGAACACCAGCGTCTCGGTCCTCCCAGTTGGCGGAACCAGCTTGGCCAGACAGGGTCACACTAACGAATTGTTTACTGATTACCAGCTGAACGTAGGAAAAGCGACGAAGAGATAAAGATTTTGTTTTCTTTTGCTTTAGACGGTTTTCGCAGCAGTTTTTGCCGTGCCCTTCCCTAATCGGGACTTGAGACTCACTCACGAGTGGCAAGATATTTTTTGTACATAAATCTGAGAAGTAACTGTAACGAGGGTTACTTTTTACAGTTACTTTCGAAAAATAGTAACCCTGTTACCGCTACAAGTTACTGTCACTGAGCAGTAACGAACTTACAAGTTATTGAAAAAGTAGCTAGTTACTGGTAATGCGTTACTAGTAAACTAGTTACTGCCCAAGACTGCATACCGTACGCGACGCATTTTTGGGTTGACGTGTCAAGAGTGTCCTTGTGGATCGGCTATGCCGGCGAAGTATTTCTAATTTTTTGACCGCCTCAAATCCGACGTTAAAAAAATAATAAAAAAAGATAAGCAAAACGAAATTTGCTTAATTTTAGCCCGTGGACAACCTCCTCCGCTGAAGCTTTGCACAAACTGTGGCGGCCTCATTTCGTGCAGTAGAAACTCACCTGACTAGGTCTCGAAATACTTATAGCAGGTTCGTTAAGATTTTATTGTTATGTGTAGTTCTGAAGAAAAACAATGCCGCAAGACAATCGAAATTGCACCGAATCCATGACATCCCCGCTAGTGTACGTCATTCTTATCCCTGCGTGGTGACACCAAAATATCTAGAATCCCGACGCTTTTTTTTCTTTGGAACCCGTGAATCCGCGTCTCTTGTCTCATGCTCTCAGCGTCTTAGCTTTGACCCGTGCTTCGACCGGGTTCGAATTTTCTTGTATTTATTTTTGCGATTTCAACGGTCCGCACCAAATCAGGCACGCTTCTACATGGATAACAGTGATAGACGCACAATTTTGTAGTACCATAGCCTCCTATATACTGACAAAGCCTGGCAGATCGCCACGAAAACCAGCCGCCGAAATGGAAAGGTGAAGCGGCAGACAATGGATGAGACGAGAGCCACGTGACTGGCGCCCCGCTGCGGCAAGACGCGGAAACACACGTCTCCCGCGCGAACAAGTGTGTTTCGGGTCCTCGCCGCTGCAAGAGCAGTGCTCTGACGTCCAGGTTCCCCGAGGAATGGCTCTTTGATGCTCTGTGCTACCAGATCCTCGCTCTCCAAATCTGCGACCGGGCACTCTATGGCTGCGTCGTCGAACTGCCAGGCTTTGTGAGTATAGAGGACGCTACGCTAAGATAAGGCTTCGGCGTCTCATACGCCTGGAGCGTTCACTCCAAGCCAAAGCACTCCGCAAAGCGACGAGCGCGTGCCGTACGCTGGACATCCGAGAGATACACCCTATCGTGATCAACCTGTTAGTGACCATAGAACTGCAAAGTGAAAAGGGTAATATTTAAAAAAAGAGCTGAAGATAAATTATGTTAAGGGTAAGAATTGAACATCCAAACTCCGTATACCTGGGTACGCGTTCTCGGCACTCAAGCCATCTTGTCCCACTAAGCGGATTCAAATTTTTACACAGATGTTCTTCGTGGGAATTAGCCGAGTCAAGGTAGAAGATGGCGCCAAAAGATGAATAAGACAATTTATTCAAGGATATTGCGGTGAAATTCGTGACATGAAGCGTGGTATGCGCTTCATGTCATGAAGCGCATACCATGCATATAGAACACCAGCCCCTGCATGAAAACGTATACCAGGCGAAAACAAAAATGAGACAAGCGCGCTTAGATGCTTAGGTGAATAGATGTGGGAGAGTATTTGTAGGTAGAGGAATGGTAGGAATGGTTCATATTGCGTCCAACTTGTGCAGACGATTGTAAAGGTGAGATACCGCCCCTCGTATCGACTGGCTGGCCCTGTGTTGCTCAGCAAGGGGTCAAATAGTAGCTCAGCGGAGACCATTATTCTTGGCCAAATCGCGCTTATTCACAATTGGAGATAACTACATTTGCTTTTAAGTTCAGACCGCCAACGAACCTTGTCCTCAGTTGTTTAACTACGTCTTATGCGAAACACGAGAAATGGGGGTGAAAATTGTTCGAGCGTGTACGGTGTCCGTTGGGCAAACAATATATAAGCCGAATTTTACGCTTCGTTAGGGAGCACAAGTGTATAAAAAATCAACCGAATGTGAAGAAAGATACAAAAACAGTAGTTGAACAATTAGCTACAAATCTGACTCTACGTTAGAGAGAGGTTTGAATAGGCATATAGAGGAAGCCTAACCAGTTTCCCTGAAAAGTAACAACCTCCACCTCCAGAAGTGGCAAGACAAGAACAAATACTTGCGGAGACGTAAAAAATCAACACCGGCGAAAAATTCCAACAGTTTAATTGCAACTCCTGGCTCCTCCGAAATTCTCCGGAAGGACGCAGACTCTTAGCGTTCCGGAAAAGCCTAGGCAGACATTTTTGTTAAAATTTTTCATCTTAATAGATCATTTTACTGCTTACCAACTTGAACTTGCGCTTGCGTCCCAAGCGACACCCGGTAGCTCCGTCTTTGCAAGCCTGCCGAGTTTGCTTACGTCTCTAGTGATAGAAAACGTAAATGTTTCACGGAATACAAAGGTTAGATTTAACTAGGGCCTTCGGTTGTACAACTTAAAAGGGTCATGAAACGATATCCGGTTGGAATGTTCATGACCTTACAGAGCCGTACTGGCCCTATAGTCTGGCCCAAGTATTTTCGCACGGAACGCGACTGATTCAGAGGCGTCTTGGTCGTGGTGAAATCGCGGGGAGATCAGGAAACTATTTCTCTCAGTCTTGCCTTCGCAAAGCTTGATGACGGGCGCTTGCACATAGCTTCGTGCTTTGACAAGCTTGTAATTGCACGCGCTTCCACGCGCGAGGTGAGATATGGTGGCGGCCATATGACCTCCTTAGAACCTTGATCGAAAATACAAAAGCGAACCAGGTATGCTTCGCCTCATTTTCAATAAGATTTTTATGAACTCTATTAGATTATTACACCCTAATTTATGTGTATTGTTCATTGCGCCTTTTTACTACCCCCTCTGGCCATAGTACACCAAATTTAGAGGGCGTACTGCAGTCATAACGCCATAATAAAAAGATGTACTGTGTACAACGCCTTCCTTTATGGGTGTTAGAAATAACACCCTTTTATTAGGGCATTCAAATACACCACTAAAGATGTTAGTAATAGGACAAACCATTTAAATGCTTAAGGGTGTAATGATGTTCAGTGCATGGTGCACTTCACCGTTGGAAATGCGGGACAAGCCTAGTGGGAAGCGCGGCACCATTGGAGAGACTGGCAAGCCGAGTTGGAAGGGTGGTACCGGTGGAGACGTTCGGCAAGCCGGGTTTGAAGCGCCGAACCGGTGGAGAACTCGGGCAAGCAAAGTCGGAATGGTGGTACCGGTGAAGTCCGGCAAGCCGAGCCGGAAGGCTGGTATCAGTGGAAAAGTCGCACCAGCCGAGTTGGAAGGGCGGTACCCTTGGAGAAGTCGGGCAAGCGTAGTCGGAAGGGCCGTAGCGGCGGAGAAGTCGGGCAAGCCGAATTCGGAGGGCGGTGTTGTTAAAGAGGCCGGGCAAGCCGTGTCGGCAGGGCGGTGATGCTGGAGAGGTCGGGAAAGCTGAGTTGGTAGCAATGTACCTGTGGAGAAGTCAGGCAAGCACAGTTGGAAAGGCGGTAACGGTGGAGATGTCGGGCAAGCCGAGTTGGAAGGGCGGTGCTGTTGGAGAGGTCGGGCAAGCCGAGTCGGAAAAGCGGTACCAGTGTAGAAGTCGGGCAAGCTGAGTTGGAAGGGTGGTACCGGTGGAGAAGTCTGGCAAAGCGAGTCGGAAGAGCGGTATTGGTGGAGAGGTCGCGCGATGGGTGTTAAAGATGCAGTACAACTGGAGAGGTCGGTCAAGCCAAGTCGGAAGGGCGGCAAAGGTAGAGAAGTCGGGCAAACCGAATAGGACAGGCCGTAACCGTCGGAGAAGACGGGCAAGCCGCGTTGGAAGGGCGGTATCCTTGGAGATGTCGGGCAAGCCGAGTCAGAAGGGCGGTACCGGTGGAGAAGTCGGGCAAGCTGAGTTAGAAGGGTGGTCCCGGTGGAGAAGTCTGGCAAAGCGAGTCGGAAGAGCGGTACCGGTGGAAAGGTCGCGCGATGGCTGTTAAAACTAAAGTACCACTGGGGAGGTCGGTCAAGCCGAGTCGGAAAGGCGGCAAAGGTAGAAAAGTCGGGCAAATCGAATAAAACAGGCCGTACCATCGGAGAAGACGGGCAAGCCGCGTTGGAAGGGCGGTATCGTTGGAGAGGTCGGTCAAGCCGAGTAAGAAGGGTGGTACCGGTGGAGAAGTCGGGCAATCTGAGTTAGAAGGGTGGTCCGAGTGGAGAAGTCTGCCAAAGCGAGTCGGCAGAGCGGCACCGGTGAAGAGGTCGCGCGATGGGTGTTAAAAATACGGTACCACTGGGGAGGTCCGTCGAAGCCGAGTCGGAAGGGCGACAAAGGTAGAGAAGTCGGGCAAACCGAATAGGAGAGGCCGTACCGTCGGAGACGTCGGGCAAGCCGCGTTGGAAGGGCGGTATCGTAGGAGAGGTCGGGCAAGCCGAGTCAGAAGGGCTGTACCGGTGGAGAAGTAGGGCAAGCTGAGTTTGAAGTGTGGTCCCGGTGGAGAAGTCTGGCAAAGCGAGTCGGAAGACCGGCACCGTTGAAGAGGTCGCGCGAATGGTGTTAAAAATACGGCACCACTGGGGAGGTCCGTCAAGCCGAGTCGGAAGGGCGACAAAGGTAGAGAAGTCGGCCAAACCGAATAGGAGAGGCCGTACCGTCGGAGAAGTCGGGCAAGCCGCTTTGGAAGGGCGGTATCGTTGGAGATGTCGGGCAAGCCGAGTCAGAAGGGTGGTACCGGTGGAGAAGTCGGGCAATCTGAGTTAGAAGGGTGGTCCGAGTGGAGAAGTCTGGCAAAGCGAGTCGGCAGAGCGGTACCGGTGAAGAGGTCGCGCGATGGGTGTTAAAAATACGGTACCATTGAGGAGGTCGGTCAAGCTGAGTCGGAAGGGCGACAAAGGTAGAGAAGTCGGGCAAACCGAATAGGACAGGCAGTACTGTCGGAGAAGACAGGCAAGCCGCGTTGGAAGGGCGGTATCGTTGGAGAGGTCGGGCAAGCCGAGTAAGAAGGGCGGTACCGGTGGAGAAGTCGGGCAAGCTGAGTTAGAAGGGTGGTCCCGGTGGAGAAGTCTGGCAAAGCGAGTCGGAAGAGCGGTACCGGTGAAGAGATCGCGCGATGGGTGTTAAAAATACGGTACCACTGGGGAGGTCCGTCAAGCCGAGTCGGAAGGGCGACAAGGTAGAGAAGTCGGCCAAACCGGATAGGAGAGGCCGTACCGTCGGAGAAGTCGGGCAAGCCGCGTTGGAAGGGCGGTATCGTAGGAGAGGTCGGGCAAGCCGAGTCAGAAGGGCTGTACCGGTGGAGAAGTCGGGCAAGCTGAGTTTGAAGGGTGGTCCCGGTGGGGAAGTCTGGCAAAGCGAGTCGGAAGACCGGCACCGTTGAAGAGGTCGCGCGAATGGTGTTAAAAATACGGCACCACTGGGGAGGTCGGTCAAGCCGAGTTGGAAGGGCGCAAAGGTAGAGAAGTCGGGCAAACCGAATAGGACAGGCCGTACCGTCGGAAAAGTCGGGCAAGCCGCTTTGGAAGGGCGGTATCGTTGGAGAGGTCGGGCAACCCAAGTCAGAAAGGCGGTACCGGTGGAGAAGTCGGGCAAGCTGAGTTAGAAGGGTGGTCCCGGTGGAGAAGTCTGGCAAAGCGAGTCGGAAGACCGGCACCGTTGAAGAGGTCGCGCGAATGGTGTTAAAAATACGGCACCACTGGGGAGGTCGGTCAAGCCGAGTTGGAAGGGCGCAAAGGTAGAGAAGTCGGGCAAACCGAATAGGACAGGCCGTACCGTCGGAGAAGTCGGGCAAGCCGCTTTGGAAGGGCGGTATCGTTGGAGAGGTCGGGCAAGCCGAGTCAGAAAGGCGGTACCGGTGGAGAAGTCGCGCAAGCTGAGTTAGAAGGGTGGTCCCGGTGGAGAAGTCTGGCAAAGCGAGTCGGAAGAGCGGTACCGGTGGAAAGGTCGCGCGATGGCTGTTAAAACTAAAGTACCACTGGGGAGGTCGGTCAAGCCGAGTCGGAAGAAGGCGGCAAAGGAAGAGAAGTCGGGTAAACCGAATAGGAAGGGCGGTACCGGTGGTGAAGACGGGCAAGCTGAGTTGGAAGGGCAGCATAGTTGGAGAGGTCAGGCAAGCCGAGTCGGAAGGGCGGTACCGGTGGAGAAGTCAGGCAAGCCGAGCTGGAAGGGCGATACCGGTGGAGGATATCGGGGCAAAGCCTGAGTCGCAAGGGCCAGTACCAGTGAAGATGTCGGGCAAGCCGAGTCGGAAGGGCGGTACCGGTGGAAAAGACGGAAAGCCGACTTGGAAGGTCGATATCATTGGTTAGGTCGGGCAATCCCAGTCGGAAGGGCGGTACCGGTGGAGAAGTCGGGCAAGCCGAGTCGGAAGAGTGGTACCGGTGAAAAAGTCGGGCAAGCCGTGTTGGAAGGGTGGTACCAATGGAGAAGGCTGGCAAAGGGAGTCGGAAGAGCGGTACCAGTGGAGATGTCCGACAGTCGGTGTTGGAAGGGCGTTACCACTAGACTGGTCGAGAAAGCCGAGTCAGAAGGGCGGTACCGGTGGAGAAGTTGGGCAAGCCGAGTCAGAGGGCGGTACTGTTGAAGAGGTCAGGCAAGCCGAATCGGAAAGGCAGTACCGGTGGAAAAATCAGGCTAGCCGAATCGGAAAGGCAGTACCGGTGGGAAAATCAGGCAAGGCGAAGTAAGTGCGGCGGTGCCTATCGAGAAGTCGGGCTAGCAGGTGGGATGGCGGCGCCGATGGAGAGCTCGGGCAAGCCAAGTTGGAAAGGTGGCACTGGTGGAAAAGTCGGGCATGCCGTGTTGGAAGGGCGGTAAAGGTGGATAAGACGGGCAAGCCGAGTTGGAAGTGTGGTACCGGTGGCGAAGTCTGGCAAAGCTAGTCGGAAGAGCAGTACCGGTGGAGAGGTAGCGCAATCGGATTTGGAAGGGCGGTACCACTGGAGAGGTCGGGCAAGCCGAGTCGGAAGTGCGGTAAATGTAGAGAAGTCTGGCAAACCGAATAGGAAGGGCGGTACCGGTGGAGAAGACGGGCAAGCGAAGATGAAAGGGCCGCACTAATTGATAAGTCGGCAGGCCGAGTCGGAAGGGCGGTACCGGTGGAGATAGTCGGGCAAACCGAGCCTGAAGGGCTGCCATTCGCTAGTCGTTTTGGTTCGTAGTCAGTTGAACGGGCTGTCGGAGTTATCTGGGTCCGCGGTCGGTAGGTAGGGGACGTCGGCCGTCGGCATACTTTGAGCGAGTGTCCAGGTCACGGGAAGCGAACGGCCCCTCGGGTTCCGTGGAGGCGGTCCATGTCCTCTCTGTCCTTTCCTTGGGTTTTGGCACCATGTTGTGGAAGGAGAAGCCCGCGATGCTTTCCTTTCTGTTGGCCGTTAATAGAAGACTGAATAGATTGTGCTCGCGCGCGCTACCAGTAGCTGTCGAGTCCGCGTTCCTCCTCGTCTTTATTCCATAACAGGACGCGTATACACGATGGCTGCACCGACGGGCAACTACACTCTTAGAAATAAGGGCTGTAGAGGGTGCATCCTTGTGCCATATATAACACCCTAAAACTACATTTCGACATTCAGTTCACTGACTTTGAGCTGCCGATACGAATTTTTACGAATGACGTAATAGCTGTTGAATATAACGTACTACATAGCTTGTGTGTGAATCAAAGATTGCAAAAAAAGAGGTATTACAGGTATTACAGCAGTGCCAGAAAACTTTGTCTTACTGCAGCCTTTAATGCGTATAATAGCTATTTTAATAAGTCGTAACCCGCGACTATTAAGCCGCTCATGAAAGTTGGTATCGTAGGTTCGACGATACCAACTCTCACGGTACCGTCGATTCAACTTTATCGATACCGTCCGTTCAACTTTCACGACGATACCGTCAGTTCGACGTATGTGCGGTGTGCGTACGTCAAATTGTTGTTTTGGATGTTACATATGGGACAAGGGTGTACCCCGTACCTCTTCGGAGAGTGTAGCATTTCCCTCTCAGAAAAAGGGTATATTCTTACACCCCTTCTCCCAGATAAGACACCCCAAAATTTCAGTTCGACGTACAGTGCACTGATGTCGATCTGACGATACCAACTTTCACCAGCGGCGTAATAGCCGAGTGGTGCATATTATTAAAATAAAATCTGCTCGGTACTTACTACAAAACCAGTATTTTTTTTGGCACGACTGAAAAACCCTAGTGCTTTTTTTTGTAGTGTTCAATTAGTACTTTAGCTGTTTAATAAGCTATGTCGCACCGTTATCATGCTCTTCTTAAACGTTGCGGCCATCTGTTCGACGCCAGTGCGCTGTACATCGGACTGGAGTTTTGGGGTGGATTTTATTAAACAAAGAGATGTAAGACGATACCTTTTTTTTTTTTTTAGGAGTGCTGTTTTCCGGCGTTTTTTATCCGGGATCGAAAGACCTCGAATTTGATCGAGACGCCATTCTGGTCGGATTTAACCGATAGCCGCACTCTCCTCCCTAACCGTATTTATTGTGTCTCAAACGTGACGGCGCGCGGATTAATACTGAGGCCAAGATAAAGCGCAATCAGAGTCATTAGGGAAAACCACCGTGCCATCGGTGCGGTCAAATAACCGCGGTGCGTCATCCTTTACGGGCATTAAAAGCGCGGACAAAGGCAAAGCGGCGAAGCCAAGATCACACGCTTAAGAGAGAAGGGGAGGGAGAAGGAAAGGCGAGACAAAGGGGTCCGAATTGAGAGGCCATGCCCGTATATAAGGGCGAGTGCGGTGTTCATAATCACTACCAAAAAACAAACTGGCCGTCAAGAGGTGGGCGGACAACATCCGGACGACGTTTCTGACCAATAGGCCATTTCGCAGGCGCACAAAGCCAACGACATCGTTACCGGAATGTCCGGGCCCGTCAAACAGTCGTCGCTAGAGCGTCCCTTTGTGGCCGTTCCCCCTCTCCACTTTCCCCCGTCGTTTTTTCTATACTGTTTTTTTTTCTTTCTTGTGTCTCCTCAAATCTGTCCCTACCCCGCTTGGGGAGGTTTTGCGAAATATGGGTTTTCGACAGCATTCTGAGACAGTTCGTAAATTGTTTCGGGTTCCACCACTGTTATTGGAGTGAAGAAACCGGGACTAGATGATGCGATTTCCGCTGTAGTCGCACATGATTGATGGAATCAAGTTCGAATTTTTTCTTTTAAATAGCTTTTTTGGCAGACGACTGGAAGCGGTTGGATTGTTAAAAAATTAGCGACATTGTACTTCAGTGATACAATGTGTGACCAGGTTGTTTCTATCATGCAGTCATTGACAACTTAAAGCGGCCGTGCAAAAACGTTTGGACTTTGGTCAAATAATTCTGGTAACAATAGACCCTTTACGAAAGTCCGTCAAGCAACTATGAGATACCGAAACCGCAGCCATTACTGCGTCGTCGTTTTGGGACGGAGCGATTGCAGGGCATGGCAGTACTCCCGGTACCTTTGGCTACGGTCCTCAGGGACGAGTGACTTTGCCTTTCCCGTGCAGCACTGACCTCACTGCAGTTCCGCGTAGCTTGAAGAAATGTAAGATAGAGGCGTACCGTGCCTTGACACTCGTTTCCAGCCGCCAGGTTGCCCGAAGCAACAAGTTCATCACCGAGGCCTACGTTGATCCGGCGTCGGTTCAAGTGTTGAGGTGAGCACTGTTTTTTCTTGTCGCCCGTTCAGACCTAAGGGTGAGCCAACGCAAAGCTACAAGCGCGCGCATCACGCCGGGAACGTGTCTTTTAGGTGCAGGCGGACTTGTGCCGCCTGCCGCAGCGCTGTGAACAAGGAAACGCCAAAAGAGGCCTAATACTTGGGCCACACGGGCAACTCGAATGCCATTTACAACGAATGACATTTGAACGATCGGCCAATCAGCGCGCGACACTCCGAGCATGGGGCGTTCCAGGCGCGACAGATCGCGAGCTGATTCGTTGATCACACGAATGTCATTCGTTGTAAATGTCATTCGGGTTGCCCGTGTGGCCAAGTATAAGGTACTCGCGCATCTTCGGCCTCTTTTGAATGATGAAACGAAATGTAATATTTTCCGGCTCGTTGACTTCTTCCAGCTTGAGATAATGTTGCGAAGCTCAGTGGCGTACGGACGGAAGAGTACGAGGCGGGGGGTAAGAGGTAAACAGAATCGCTCTTGCGTCGTGCCGGTGAACTTCACCTTTGTACGCCGTGTTTTATAGTATTTTTTTGCACGGGCGCCTGTTTGAGTCGTATTGCTTTCTGTGCTGACAAGTTTCACGTTGACGGTTTGACGTGTGTGGTGCCCGCGAGTGTGCACTATGTCTACTATCAGCACGAGCGTGCTAGCTCAAAAGTTACGAAAAAACAGTCATTACTTTCGGCGTAGTAAAAGCTTCCGACGTTTAGAAAACGAATAATTCCATATATCACGCGTCTTTTCTCACACATAGTGATCACTGCTAAGTGATCACTCTTACTTATTTGAAAAACAATATGAGTGAACACATATTACGTTTGTTCACTGTACAATCTATGCAGTAAACATAAGTAAACTAGAACGCAAATTTATTTCAGGTCCACCACCGGGGTACTCATCAAATCAAGCTGCTTCAGGAGCCAGAGGAAAGCCAAAGTAGGAAACCTGGGAGTAGAAATATTGCGGTTAGAAAAAATGTGATTGTATAACTTAAACGATGCAGACGGAACTTTACAATAGAAACTTGTTTCCGTTGGGCTGTTCTACTGGTTGTTTTCAAAACAGCCTTCTGTCAAGACTCAGGTGTGTCTCTCTGTCCCTATTTGTTTTGTTACAAGCTCTAGAAACGACCTTAATAAAGTCAACTCTCCTATGCATCCCATGTGCCCGTCTCTTTTACTCTCCAGTGTTATTCTCAACAATATATGGTTCATTCATTCATTCCATAGTTTATGTTGTGGCAGACAAATATGCTGTGCGATGTATTCTATGGCATGCTGTACCTTTTGCGTTTGTGATCGGGTGAGTTCTATGCTCACGGACAAAGTTACGATGTAATGTGGTCAAAGCACTTGAAGTGCAGCTCTAGCAGAACTTTGCGGGGACGAGCAAAGCAAATCTTTCGCGGAGGCTCGATACCGCCCCGGGCGCGCGCTTGAAAACATGTTTAGAAGTTTCAGCACGAGCTCCCGATACAGGCATTAAAGAGACGAAGTACACCTCTCCGTGCTAGCAAGAACAACCATGCAATGCCGATGTCGTGAACGTAAAACAATGTTCTATCAAATTCCATGTAATGTCGTGACGTGCAAGCACTTCTTGCGTTCGTTCTTCTTTTTTTGCGCAAGTGCTTGTGCGGGTGAGGTATTATCCAAAGCTACGTGCCCATACCTACTAGGAAACTTTACACAACTTGTGATAGGACACCACAACGGAACGTTGTCAGAAATCAACTCTGAATACTGGTCAGGAGTCGCTCGCAGCTACGGGATCCATCGCACGATTACTCGTGCAGCTCAAACGCATTTCGAAACGATGTCGCGTGGACAGGGATTATCCTCTATAGATTATTTCTATTTGTGCTAACTTTACGCCCGAAGCGGGAAACACGCGGTCGAAGCTAATAAATGCGTTGAGGCATGCAGCGTACCGGCCAAATGTGATCGTCGCTCACTCCGCGCAGATCTGCATGACCCGATTTCTTCGAATACTGGTGTTTCTAACGTGAAAAAAAACAGAAAAGAAAGACTCACCTTGAGTTGTTTTTCATCTTTTGGCCCTCTTTGGGTGCATTGAGGGACGCAGCAATGGGTTGGCATGTCAAACGCTATCACCACTGCCGAACGCAACGGAATGGTTCAGGTTCAGCCCCCGATGCTTGACGACGCAGTAATGGCGGATTTTGTAAAGTTCGCGCAACAGACACTAGAGACGCTGACTTTCGTAAAGGGTCTATTGACGTTTTGGGCGCCTCCAAACCACTCTCATTTCTTACACCGTCTTCCGGGTCACGTGCGCAGTGACATGTTCCCGGGCGCACTGGGGCCACGGTTGAGTTCTCTTTCAGAGCCTCCAGCGTGCGAGGCCTCTGCTTTCGGTTTTCATGGCGACCTTGAAGATAAGCGTGAGTGTAGTGGATAGGGTGAGTTAGGGGGAATTCGCTCAACTCTTTGAAAGCCGATTTGTCGAAGGCCAGCTCGAAGCCCAATTCGAAGACCAACGAAGGCCAACGAATCGGTGTAAGAGAGTTCAAAGTATAAGGTTTATTTTAGAGCGTGGCTCTTATGCGCCCGTTTCCGCGTATGTCGCCGTCGCGTAACCACCCCACACCCCTCCGCTAAATTTAGCGGGAAATCGAAGTAGTTGAGAGGTCACGTGACGTCAATTTTCCCACTAAATCTAGCGCAGAAAGTGAATTTGTTCATGGGTGACGTGACACGAAGTCACATGACGTCCTTTTCCCCGCTAAATTTGGTGGAGAAACTGATTTGACGTTGAGGTCACGTGGCTTTAATTTTCAATCTAAATTTAGTGGGTTAATTCTGTGAGGAGGAAATGGCATGGAGGAGGAGGGTAGTGTACGGAGGAGGAGGACAGGAAGGTACCCAGGAGAAAGAGGGGAATATGAAGGAGGGAATAGGAGGAGGTGCATACCATCCCTCCGTACCCTCCTCACCTCCTCCTCAAGAGCTGCGCTCTACTTTCGCAATGCAGAGAGTTTTAAACTTCTTTCATTCTAGAGCGCAGCTCTTAGGCGCCCATTTCCGTGTTTCGCAGCGTCGGCGTAACCGTGCTATATTTAGCGGGAAAATTGACATCACGTGACCTCAACATTAATTAAATTGACCGCTAAGCCTAGCGGGGAATTGGATTGGTGTTGAGGTCACGTGGCGTCAAGTTTTCCGCTAAATTTAGCGGACAAACTGAATTTGCTCATAGGTAGGGCTCCGTGCTTTCGGAGTTTATTTTTGTCAAATTCGGAGGGTGTTTTTCGGAGTTTATTTTTTGCCGAAGATTCGGAGTTTATCGGTGTTTATATTTGTTTGATTCCCAATTCTCCAATATTCTGACTATAATTTCGCAGTGTTCCCTGTTGAAAATAATATGTAAATAATAACCGGAAGTTAAGGTATGCCAGATAAAAAATAAAACGCGCTTGTATCGATTAAAATTTCTTCAGTTGAATTTGACGTTCGTGCCATTGCCATTGGCAATATTAATTTGTCCCACGACAAACGTCGCACACAAGTGTTGCTTCGATAAACGTCGATACCTTAAAATCAATAAACTCCCTGGTGCGTTCGCTACGATGCTCGTAGACATCCCATCCTATTCCATCAATCTAGCCCGCGACCGTGCGAGGTGGAGTGATTAAGGATGTAATAGAGAGTTTCAACCATTTCTTTCCTCTATTTTATACAATCTCTGTGGTCCATAGCTTTCACTGTTACAGAAACATACCTTCTCCTTTCTCTTGATCACAAATCGTATGGCTCAAACTGGAAAGCAAAGAGTGGCTTTGTCGTGACCCGAATGTACAATAACCTGTTGCCCTGAATCAACCTTGACGAGACAAGCGGCAAGACCCTTTTGACAACGGTCTGAGACTCGAAAGATAATTACGGTGCCATTTGCCCAGGACCATTGCCTCCGTGCTGATCAAATTGTAAAAAAAAAAAAAAGTCTTTACTTTTTTTTTTACTTTCTTTGCGGGGGGGGGGGGGTGTTGGCATTGGCACATAAACATTCGGAGTTTATCGGATAAATCCGAATTGGCAAAATTTTACCGGCGGGTGTTTTTCCAGTTTTCGGATTTATCCGAGAACACGGAGCCCTATACTCATAGGTAATTTGACACCAAGTCATGTGACGCCATTTTCCCGGCAAAATTTCGCCGGAAAACTGAATTGGTGTTGACGTCACGTGGCTTCAATTTTTCAGCCAATTTTAGCGGGGAAACTGTGGGAGGAGGGAAGGGTATAGAGGAGGAGGATGGGAGGGTACGCAGGAGGAGGAGAGAGGGTACGTAGGAGGAGGAGGGGCATACACTTCCCTTTGTACCCTTCCCTCCTCGTCCTCTATAGCTGACCTCTATTTCGCGTTACAGAGGTTTGTAAACGTATTTCTTTTTTTAATTGTCCTTCCCTTGTTGATGTTTTTTTGTTTGATGTTGTTACTATTGTACTGTATATAGATCGTCTGTCAGGGCATAGCCTCCATTATAAAATATAAAAATCGGTGCAAAACCTTTGACTATGAGTCACGGAATGATAGGTTGCTTCCATGGACGATGCGGGAGTTCAGCTAACAAGGAGTAATGTCTGCCTCTTGTGCGACTTGGTGTTCAATCATTCAAAACGTGATCGCGCTTACGGACGCGGGCAAGAAGAAGAACAAGACAAATCAATGTGCTAACTTCAACTGATTGATCCTCACAATATGCGGGAATATGCATTGCAACCCTGGAGCAAGGCGACACAAAATGGACGTACAGAGAAGGAGTTTTCTGTCTCTCCGTCGATTCTTCGTCCCCTCGCTCCAGGCTTACCATTACTATCCTTAAACAACTCGCCTGCCTACTTGCTTTAAAGGGAATATATGCGCTGCCCTATCGCGCCCCTCAACGACTCCCGTACGAAGAACTGACTTCTTTATCCGCCAGATCAATTGAAGACACTGCTGACGCATTCATCGCCATAACTTTTGATTATGTCTTCCTTTATAATAGAAAGCTCAATCTACCACATAGCATCACGCATGAATACAAAATGCGTAAAGCGTTTTGGGTTTTAATAGAAAATATTTTATTTTCGGCATACAAAATATATTCTAACAAAATCACAAATTACTTAGAGTTTTAGCCTAGAGTTTTCCTCATTTTTACGTTGCTAGCGGACGGATACAGAAGCTCTTGCCATCACTTTGAGACAAGGATAAAGAACGCGGTCCACAGCCTGCAATTTGCAGTGTACACAAAACTAAAATTCAACAATACTTTGTTTGCAAAATGACGGAGTACTGATATGTGTTCGTGTTCGAATAATAATGCTAAATACATGTGTTAAATATGGCGACGAAAAGGCCTCTTTGACGAAATGCCTTCAAGATGATGCTTTATTATGAATCGGCCTTCTTGAGCAATTTGACTTCGACGAGTTGCCCCTCGACGGGTTGGTCTTCCAACATGTTGGCTTGGACCCAGAGGGCGGAATTCTAGAGAAAAGCTCGCCGGAGAAAAGCTCGCCTCAAAACCGGCGGATGCAGAGAAAAGCTCATCAGCCATTGAGGTTATCCAGAGAAAGGCTCGCCGATTTTTTTCCTTCTTGTCATATGGAGGCTGTTGGATCATGCGCCACATATATCAATTTATTATCTATAAAATTCGTCAGCTTTCCAAAAAAGAAAATGTTCTTCTTTGTAATATTTGTTAAGCTTATTGGGTATATAGTTTTGAAATTAATAATGGCGGGCGACTGTTTTCTGTGGTTTCTCTCTAGACAACGAAAGCTTAACTGAAAACTTAAGGAGCTTGAAGAACAGGAAAAAGTACGACAACTTAATAAAGTCTGCCTGAAACCTAAAAAGCAAAACAAATCCAAAAGTGCATGCGCAACAACGCGGTGCCTGAAATTATCTTTGAAACTTTTGTTAACCTTAGAAAACAGGATAGCACGGTCGGTAGGATATCGAAGTTTCTTTCTTCCACGGACATGCACGTTTTCTAGCCGTCCATTCTGGTGTTTCCACTCGTTGCCTTTGTGTGATAGTGCCCTTGTACGGCAATTCACCCATGGCCTTCAGAGCTGCATAGTTTCACCGTTGTTACTCGTGACCTATATAAGAACTAGCCTTCTGTAACGTGGCGAATTGGGTGAGTTGGTAAAAGTTAAATATGATGAAAACCGCTCAAACGACGAAGACGGATTGAAAACAAGAAACACGACAAGACGAAGTTGTTCTCGCAACCAAAGATTTTTTAGTAAAATAACAGAAATAAAAAAGAATAGCCGAAACTGATTATATCAACAAACACCTAATTATCTCTCAGGCATCACACAATCTTCAGAACTGAAACCGTTTACACACCGCTATTCAATTCAGCTCGCCAAAAAACAAACCTTTTTATCTGACAGAGCTACCGACGGCGCACTGTCAACCTGTCAATAAATTGTTGTATTTTTTACGCGTGTCCGAGGTTCTGATTTTATACTTGCGGCGTCATTATTATAGAGAATGGGTGATTGCTAATTTCTAAGGAATTAGAAAATATGCCCAATGAACTTCAAGAATATTAAAAAAAGCGGACAACAAATTTTTATTGCAGTGACGAATTCTATTTGAGTAAATTGCCACGTGTGACGCACAATCCGCTAAGTTAAGACGAACTTTTGAAAAATAAAAAATCGGTGAGCTTTTCTTAGCATCTGCTCAAAGGCCAGTGAGCTTTTCTCCGTATCTGCCGGTTTTGTGGTCAGCTTTTCTCCCGTCAGTTTTTCTCCGGTGAGCCTTTCTCAGGCGAGATTTTCTCCAGTGAGATTTTCTCCGCCACCCGAAAGGGGAGGGTGGAGGAGGAAGCGCTCCCTTTGCCATAAGGTAGAAGTAGAGACAGGGTGATGCTGAAGCAGACTTCTGCCCGTTACTTGAAAAAATGTAATTGATTTCAATTACAAATTACAGCCTCAAATATGATGGATTACCGTTACAAATTACTTCTGCTGCAAAGAAACTGATTACTTTACTCGATGAGTTACAAATTACTTTCACGTTACTTTTTTGAACAATTCTAAAATATACAAACAATTCTGATGTTTTAAAAAAAATGTTCTGCAACGTTAATTTCCACTTCTCGTACACCCGCATTATGGTGTTCCTTGTAAAAAAATGTTCTATTTAAGACAAATAATGTAGGTGCACCCTCTTAACCTGTATGCTGACTGTCGTGGTCGAGATAACGCTGGCTAGGTTTATAGCATAGCAATACAGGTGTGAGTCCTGCCGTGGCTGGTCGGGATCTGGTGGAGAGAGGGTCCGCGCGCGGAAGTGGCGGGCAGAGTCAAGGGTCAGCCGGCGGGGGTTTGCGATGATGATGATCTTCCGACACAGACAAAGCAGCGAAAGCTGCAACCACGCCTTTCATCTCGCCAGCTTAGGGTTAACGGAAATGATCCCTATAATTCTGAAGACAAAGCTAGCGGAGAGCGTGGTCGGTATCAGCGTCTGCCTCCGCTAGTAGATTCGAAGGTAAGTAACCGACCTACGGCTCGGGTGTTTCGCTATTATTCATAAGAAAGATAAACCTGGATCTAAGTTCCAACGTTACAATGTACAGCCAATGCGAAATGTAGGTAGGTGTCCTTGCATACCTTGATGTGTTTCCGTAGATTAGAGTTTGTTGGTCTTGCTGATGACACTATATGTTTTTGTGGGCAAGAAAAGCGTGAACTGAAACTCTTAGTTTCAGTTGTCCTTAATGCACTGAATTTTGGACATCTCATTAAGAGATGGCCATTGAGACGACGAACGCCACATGACCGAAAACTTGACAGGAGAAAAAAGCGGGTGTTACAGGTTATAGATCGTCGGTTCTGTCTTTCATATCAAATTCAAGATTCGTGAAGGCCAGGAGAAAGGGGGGGGGGTGCGTAAAGAGCGAGACAAGTGGTGGCCATCGGCTTCACAAAACAATAGAGGATCACACCACTCCTTAGATGACCTTAATCCCCCCCCCCCCGCTTTGTTGGGGGCAGCAGGCTGTAATACGAGCAGTGGACTCGACCGCCACGCCTGGACTAGTAAACCAAAATAATTATCCTCCATATATTCTCCAAGACGACGCTCTTGGCCTCGGGCCATACGCTTTTCAGCCGCGCCTCAAGAGCGTATTTGAACTACGGTAACGCACAACAAAGACAAAAAAGAAGTCACCTCGCCCCCCTCCCCCCTCTCCCTCTCCCGCGGGACTACTTCGTTCGTTACGCTCAGCTGCGAACCCGCAAATCGCGGGGGAAAGGACGACCCGCGTTTGACGTCTTTGCAGGTGGCGGGAGACGTCAAAGTTGGAAAAGGTGAAACGGTGTAAAATTCAAGAACAAATAAACACGAAGAGTCTCGGAGAAGAAAAAAATCACGATAGAAGAAAAAGGCAGAACCTACTCGGTCATGGCCTCTTGTTTTTTTATTTTTCGCATATTTGTGTTTGCCTTGCACGGTTTTCTAGTGCCTCTAGTGACCGGTACCAAAAAATCGTGTTTCCGGTTATTATCCTCTTCACGATGTGTTCTATTTTGTTGGACTTGATATCTTTATGCTGCTGAATTGCCCGCTCTTATTGCCCCGGTTTCTGTATTATGTTCATATTTTTTAGGAGTAACGAGTAATTAAAGTAATCCACCACTAATATTTGTAACGAAATTACATTATCAATTACTGCCGCAAGTAATAAAGTTACAATTCCAAATTACATGAAAAAGTAACCGATTTCAAGTAATCCGTTATTTTTAACGCATTACTTATCAAGTCTGGATTAAGGGAGGAATGGTTTCTTACATCTTGGGCAGCTGGCGCCAATAAAATTGAATATAGTACAACTTTGTCGATGACATGAAGTTTGTGACGCATTTACTCGTGTTCAAACGATAATATTTATAAAATAAAGCATTCGATTGAGCACATAATGGCACATCTTTCCAACTTATTATAATGCATCCAGGTGTGCGTCACACTTTAGCTCCCATGGCCACCATCCAACGGCCTGAAATCGCGAAATATTCCCGTTATTTGCTTTGCTATGGAACGCCACGGAATCGCGATATTTCAAAAAGATAATGCGGTTTCTCACCCCTTTTTGTAAGACATAGAATGTAAAAATGAAAAACGGCTAATTCTTTCGAACCTAAACTTGTTTCATCGCCCCTTTATGAAAAGTAGGATGTGTCCCTATTGAAAAATCTTATTTGTATGAGAAATTTCTGTGACGAATGAACACATATGAATCATATAAGATATATAAGAACCATATAAGAACTATATAAGATATATAAGAGCATACAAGAACCATATAAGAAACTTTTAAGAAGATTCTTTTAAATTTATTAAATGGTTCTTATATGTTCTTATGTGTATATCTTGTACAGTTCTTTTATGGTTCTTATATATTTTTATATATCTTGTATAGTTCTTATATGGTTCTTACATGTTCTTACATATCTTGTATAAGTTCTTATATGGTTCCTATATGTTCTTATCTATATTGTATGATTCATATATGTTTATTGGACACAAGACATTTCTCATACAAATGACTTTTTCACTAGGTGGCAAAGTTTGATAATCTTATCATCGCTTCTCAGCCAACGGAAATTTCGTCATTAGCTGATATAAATTAATATGGCGTGCAACTTCGTCCGCCCTTTGCGCACCTCGTGTGTTTGTTTACCCTCAAATTGAGTCCATGTACTTGTGTTTCTCCCCGACCTCAACTAATTAGGCGCGCGTTTGACTGCCTCATCATCGCGAGTGTCCTGCGTGTTTCTATATGTTGTCTTTTGATTGGCCTTCCCCTTCTTGCATTCCGATGTACCAAATACGCATTTTGGATGAGTTTTTGCCTCTGGTGGTACAGCAGTATCTAAACACTTTCTGTCAATGTGTCTCACTTTAAACTTCACAAAGTTGGTTGATCAACCAAACCGTGCAGACAATATCTAGACTTGATACTGACCACGTCACCAGACATCGTCAAATATATTCACTACTGTGACCGGCTAAGCGATCACCAGCTACTGCAATAGTTAGTACCTTCTCACCTGCCCGTTATCGTAAATCATCCTATTTCTAAGATCATCCATGATTATAATGAGGCAGATTATAAATCAATAAATCACGAGTTGAAAACGTTTTTTACTCTTACCTTGATAATTTTCACTAGCAGATCGGAGGAGGAGAACTGGATGCTATTTAAAACAAAAGTGAAGATTAACTTGTAGAAAATACTTCTTCCCACAAACCGTTGTCGTACAGATTTGACTTAACGCATATGTGTTTACCGAGAACTTTGCTTTCTCCTTTGCGAAATAGAAAAAAAAACGAGACTCTTTGCAAATGTCAAAGGTGTCGACACGACCGAAGTTTGAGAGGCTTACAATTCGTGCCTCAGAGGGCACATCTGGTGCCTGAAGCTTTTTCCAAAAATAGAATTCTTCTTCCATGACCTGCCAGCCATCACTGCGGACTAGCCAGCAAGGAACTTTTGAAACTTAGCATCAACAAAAACGCAGCAACACAATCGTACATCTTATCCATGAAAATAACGACCTCATCCTTGAAGACGACTACCCTGAAGTACTAAACAAGTACGTTTCCTCAATTTTCAATGTAGAGTGCTTAGCCACTTCCTTACTCTCACTGAAGAGCCTTACTAGCGAATGCCTATCAGTATAGACACTGCCGGTATCGTAAACCTAACGGACAAATTAAAGCTCACATCGTCCGCTATATAAATATATAGCGGACGGTGTGAGATTATAAATATAAATTTGAAAATTTTAAAAACACCAGCATTATTTAAGTGAACTTTGACACTCATTTATAATCAGTCTTTATCTGAAAGCCGCATTCCTTCAGACAAAAAAATTGGCAAGGTTGTTCCATTTTTTCAATCAGAATTCGCTCGGCTATCTCTAAATGTCGCGTGATATCCATAATATCGATAACGTCCAAACTGCTTGAGCACATACTTTACTCTCACATCATGACTGGCTTAGTATCAAACATGTTTTTTTATGCATCAACATGGATTTCAAAAGGACTATCCTGTGAGACGCAGCTCTGTGACTTCATTCATGATTTACACACTAACCTCGAGTGTCATGCCCAGACAGACGCCGTCTTTCTTGATTTCTCCAAAGCTTTCGACGGTGTCCCCCATCAACGTCTCCTTTCCAAGCTGTCCTCTCTCCACCTTGACCCCTTAGTGTTTGCATGGATACGCGACTTCCTTTCCTCGCGTACAGTTCACGGTCCTCAATAATCGCAAGGTCCACCTTAACAAAGTCTCCTTTGGTGTTCCGCAAGAGGTACGTACTCGGGCCTCTGTTTTCTTGTTTTATTTTAATAGTTATGAATGACCTTCTTTCTTGGGAATACATTTCAGCACTCAAAAACGAGGACAAAAAGTACGAGAATTAGACACCACAGTGCGCTCAGTGGTGTCTGATTCTCGCTGCCTGACTCACTTGTTTTGTAGCGCTAATATCATCACGCCTTTTCGCAGACGACTGCGTCTTCTCTAACAAAGTAACATGTGTGCGCATGATCACAACCAGCTACAAGATGACCTCCTAAAAATTAACCAATGGCGCCACACCTGGTTGATGTCACTAAACAAATCCAAATGTAAATTATTTCGCATCACCAGAACGAAAGCCATCTATATCAATGGTTTCTCGACTCTAACCCAATAGAAAACGTTTCAACGAATAAACATTTTCGTGTAAGACTAACATCAGACCTTTCATGGAATAACTACATTGAAGTCATACATGCTGACTTATCGAGAACTCTAGGCTCCATCCGATGTAATCTGCGCAGTGCTCCTCACTCGTCCGTAAAATAACGTACGACACGTTCATTAACCAAAATTAGAATATGACAGCTTCCATTTCCAGTCCCCATCAGGCCTACCTCATCAACCACCTATAGGTAGTACAAAATCGGGCCGCTCGTTTCATCTTCTTGGTTTTGAAAGCGCACAAAAGACGAGGACAGGAAGTAAAAACACAAACGACGGACGAGCGCTCACTCGCAACTGGTAGGTTTTATTGGGACCTCAGAAAACACAAAAAAGCATCCCGCCCCCCCCCCCCAAGTCGGCTCATGCGCACTGCGGCTCCTTGTTTGTCGAACTACACATCTTAAAACTGTAAGATCACGATGTTTACGTGTTGACACCTGTCGTTGTCATATGACACGTGTCAACACGTAAACATCGTTGATTTTGGTTTTGAGATGTGTAGTGAACGACTGACGTGTCAACACGTAAACATCGTGATTTTACGGTTTTAAGATGTGTAGTTTGACAACAAGGAGCTGCAGTGCGCATGGCGATCTGGGGGGGGGGATGCTTTTTGTGTTTTCTGGGTCCCAATAAAGCCTGTCGGTTGCGAGTGAGCGCTACGTCAGTCGTTTGTGTTTCTTGCTCTGTCCGCGTCTTTTGTGCGCTTTCAAAGCCAAGATGAATATTCTGCCAACTAGCCCAACTTACCATCCTTCTCTCGTTTCATCTTGTCCACCTATGACTTTTATGTCATTATATCCCCTTAAAGAGTCAACTAACCCTGTCTTCTTTGCAGCTCCGCAGAAAACCTATTTCGCCTTTGTTTCTTTATAAAGACTATTATGACTGCCCCGACTTCAAGAACTCTTTGTTATCACTCCCTGGCAGAATATCATCTCGCCTTAACAACTCCTAGAAAATCAAACGTATTTCTGGTTCCACAAACGCATTCAATCATTCTTTCCTTCTTCAAAGCCATCTGCGACTGGAACAGCCTACCATCCTCCATCGTCCCCACCGTAGACCCAGAAGTATTTGTATTAAGCTTACGAATTCATTTTTCCTGTTCTTATAATTTTGTTTTCGTTATGTATGATTAAATGAGCTAGACCATGATGTATTAAGAAGCCTGTGTTTTTTGTTTGTTTCTTGTTTGCCTTGATTTTATTAACATATATGTATCCCCATGTAACACCTTAACGGGGCCCTTAAGGTGAAAATAAATTAAATGAAAAAAATGAGATCATACGCGCTAAAACGCGCCAGATTGTTCTGCCACTGCCGACCTTCTCTTGTCTTACCGAGGATTACCGAACGCTGAAGCGGGCGTTGACGAGCCTTCACAAGGGCCTATGCTGAGGAGCAGGACACAGTAGCACCTAAAGCGGCAATAACCTGTCATGCTGTGACAATGATGAAGTGAAGCGAACGGCATAAGAAGGAAACGTAAACTGAAGGTCGGTTATGGCGGCGCGCGCGTGCACAGCTGCTGCAAAGCATCTATAACGCCGGAGTCCCACTAGAAGGATAAACAAAAACAAACGACAGCGACAAGCCTCAAACACATGCAGCATGCTCGCTATTGTACGTTGGACAGGCATTCTGTCGTTCTTCGGTGCTCGTGAAATGCTTGGTATTTGCAAGCCACCAAATATACCCTCGGGTCATGATGCTCGTGTTAGAGCACTATAGCCTCCTCACTATGCAAATCCTGTCGAATTGCGAAAGACTTTGGTTTGAGGCTTGTTGCTGTCGTTTGTTTCTGTTTGTCGCTCTAGTGGAACCCAGACATAAGAAAGCAAGACGTGTGAACATCTATGCGGTCAAAAACTAAAAAAAGGAGGAAGACAAGGCGCGAAGGGAATGTAAGAACGCCAGGCTCTTGTTCGAATGACTAGTGTAGATGAGAGCTGGCTGCCTTTGTTTCCCAACGCACTCGTCGAACGCGTGAGAACGCGGAACGATGGCGTTTAGCGTTTGGCATCCGCGTTTGAATGTGTTCGAACAGTGGAGGTGGAAACAATGGAAGCTAACTGCGTCTAACCACTAAGCCTTCCAACCAAGAACAGGCTTGTTAGAACAGCGTCTCAGCTGAGTCTGGGCGAAGAAAGCACTGCCAAAAGCTGTGGCATGCGAGGGTCTCGAGACGGGGTTTGAGCCCCGCTCAAACCGCGTCTGAAAGCGGTGGAGAGGACTCAGTCCGACGCAGAACGGATACTTACAGACGCTAGTAAATGCTGGTCGCCTCGTGTATCTCCGAGAATCTACGACGCCACTTCACGTCCAGCACAAAATAGTCGCTTCTCGCGGACGCTGGCGGAGTCGCCTCTCTTGTGGTCGCGTTTCGTAGAAGCTAGAATGACCCAGGCCGAGGGAAAACAGACCTATGGTGACGGTGAGCGCAGAAGACGTACCTTATCGTGCTGTAGAAGGTTGTGGTGTGGCAAGATCAGGGCCTTTAATCTGGGGCCCTAATCTTGGCACTTCGAGCGGGAAATCCGACGGCCACGATTTGCCAACGGCACACTTGACCTTGGCGAAGGCCAATCGTAGCCGCAGGATTTCCCACCTATGTTTTCGCCAACTATCCAGTTTAGGACAGCTGGAAACTAGGAGAAAAAGTCGGCGAAGAATTCGGCGGCCGTGACTGGCCTGCGCCAAGGTCAAGCGCGCCGTCGGTCAATCACGGCAACCGAATTCTTTTCCAACTTCTTCAAAAAGTGTCCAGATTAGAGTTCGATGCGCCTGCTTGGTTTTTTTATGCAGCACTTTTCAATAAGCGAAGCGTGAACATACAAAAAAGACATTAAAAAAAAGATTTAGCACAATTGGCTGGTTTTTTCTAGTGCCTAATAGGGTCACGTCTTTCCAATATTTAATCAATATTAACGTCTTTCGTTCCCATTTACAATTGTAGAGGCCGAGAAAGAAAGCCGCACAAAATGGCTTGACGAGCTCTCGGCCCTCAAATTCCATTCTACTGCAGTGACAGGTCGATTGAAAACTAAAAACTCACACGCACACCAAAAACATTAGTCGTGTACAACAGAAATGGCACATCTACGCACGCAACTTTTTCATGTTGATGGCATCTACGTGAACATCATGGTAAATAAAACAGTTAAGCAGTTTAGGTAATTTGCGCGGTTATTTTTCTTTTCCTAGGTTTAATCGGCAAGTTGGTCTATTCCAGTATACAGGGTTCCGAAATTTATAATTGGGAACCCGTTGGTTTAAACCAGGCAGTTCAATTATATAAGTACTGGTTACTGAACAATTCATGCTTATACTTCGTAGAAAGCCTATAATTATACATATGGTAGATATAATTAATATATCATACATATTTTGCCGTTCCCCAGAAAAAATCGTCCATAGTGTGAGTCATGATAATGGTGCAATTAAATGCAAAGGTGCAAGCGAGCTGGACAAGGATAATCATAACGTCAAATTGCAAGCTTCACCCTTGTTGGTGTTAGACTGGTGGCGGCTGGTAAAACCCGTTTGCTCTATTGACGTCTAACCCCTGGTTAGCTCGGTTGGTAGAGCGATCAACCTGTAATGGAGAGGTCCGGGTTCGATACCCGGACCAGGCGGATCTTTTCGGTCGCGCACCAGTCACCTAGCTGTGTTTGGAGATTTGTGTTTGTCCTTTGTTCCCCTTCTCCATGGATTATTTTCATCATTCATAGTGTGAGTCGTCCATAATACAGAACCAAGGTCAAAACACAGATATTACCAAGAGAGAACAAGACATACGGTATATGATTTATTCAGCAAAAAAAGGGCAAGATGTGGGTTTGTACTGAAACTTCCGACCCTACTTTTGTGTCCAGAGAGTGCAACACGTCCACTTCTTGAACCGCGTGTTCTTTCTACTACTGTTGCCATTTTTCAGCGCAGAAATTCCTTGGAATTTCATTTTCCTGCTGAACTAAAAAAAAAAAAAACAGTTAAGCAGAAATATTTTTTATTTTTTAGGTTTGACATTTTGCCATGATTATTCCCACTTCTCGCCTGACATCGTCTACTCTGCCTTTCAAGTTTCCCCAAACAGTAACGAGGTCTACAGAGAGGGGGTCTTGCACCATTAGGGTTCACTCTTCTATCTACCCGGTCGTAGGCCATACACGATCTCAAGCAACAATAGACTGCGAGTGGTAATGACCCATTTTACGTAATACACAACAACAGCCAAAAAATTCATCTTTCGGTGCGCAGGTTTTTTTGCAAGACCGGCAACGAACATCCAAGTGCAAACCGTGACCTTTGTGGTTCACTGATATATTCTGGAGTTTTTGTACCTTTTTGTTTTAAACGGGTACCGGTCTTCAAAATAAGTAAACAAGAATGCCTGTATTTACCCAATTCATCTTAAAAATAGCTGTTTTTAAGCCTGACTGAGGGTTTACATATGAACGGGGCAGAATTGCATGGGGAAAGATTGGTACCCAAACATTTCGTTCGTAATGCGGGGTTTCCATGTTAACGCGGTCCATATTTACGAGGCATGACTGCATATTACAAGTCTTGCAATGAAAGCATTATTATTAATATTTTGCTACCTGGCGGCCGTTTTTTAAGATTTTTTCCCGGGTATTGCAGTTTGTTTGCCTCGCTATTTTCCTGCCTACACTTTTTGCGAACATCCTAGAAACACTTCTCTTGTTTTTTGCTATCCGTTTGTCATATTCGCAAATTTCGCGCTGAAGCTTGCGCACATTTGTACACAGGATGCCCTTTGCAAGGGTATGTTTCTGTTTTGTTTTTCGTATGATGTTTTAAGCTTTCGTGAATTGTTTTCATGTAAATGTTTTTCAATTTGTTGTGATAAAAAAAGTTTACACTGTATATTTCGGCGCAAAATTAAACTTCGCATTGCCCAACGCCGTCTCCACGCAGATGTATCGTTAGCGATCCGGACAGAATGCCAATCTTTACAAACTTGACGTTATCTAACGTAAATACAAAACTTAAAGATATAAAACAGCAAGGACGAGGACTATCAAGCTTTGTATCTATTAACCAACAAGCTCGTTTTCAATTGTATTTGAGATAAAATTTATCAACCAATGGGAAAATAGCCGTCGTCGATGCCCGCGAATAAATTGAACTTATTAACATCAAGTTGCAGTAAAGCACTCCATTTTCTCTTTGAACGTTTAGAAAATCTTCTGAATAAAATATAGGTTTGATATGAAATTTCTGCCCCTGATCTAGACCACCGACGATATATGTTTGGCCGCAGACAGATGGTCTGGTAATGCATAATTATATTTTGCGACTATCTCCTCCTTTCACTCTGAGTAGTCAGCATATTTTGTGTAATCACAAAGAATATTTGTTTCCCATTTAGTATTATAACAACATTCTTTATTTCTCAATACTTTTAATGATGGATTGGACTTGACTTAACAATTGTTTAATACGGGCAAGCCTGATAAAGTTTGGAATATAGTTAGTTTCAAAAATATATTATTCAATGTTTGTTACAATATTAGTATTTGACCAATCTGTTTATTTTATTTGTGCCTCTTGTTTTATTGCTTTGAACTGTACAGGGGTAAAGATCCTGTCCGACAGCAGTATATCTTATCCCTGCCTTCCACCACGGCATTACCGTTAAAAGAAAACATAAAAATAAATAAAAAAGCATCAAACTGTTCGACGAGGAGGGTATTCAAACACTTCTACCAGGCTATAGATGTATCTGAACAACAACACCTTAAAAATACGAAGAAATCGATAAAAGTAAATCAATAAAAAATAATGTTGAATACGTTTCTTGCTTCAAAATTGAATTTAGTTTCTAGACCCACGTTGTATTGAAGGGGTGTAATGATCCTCGTGGAGTTGAAACATCTAAAATAGGTGAGAGGTTAAAAATGACGGGATTCTTTTAATTTTGCTGTAGCATTTTAGCATTGCGCACAATGGGCTCTACGGGAGAGCGTGCCGCTTTATGCGGAATATTTTTAGTAAACTTTTCCGATTGAATGCATTGCAATAAACAGAACGGATTTCTCTCCTTCTCCGTAATGTAGGTGATTCGATATGCTAAAAAGCAACATTTCGCAAATCATAGGCAGATCATGGTCGAGTGCTGTAAAATTGTCACCTCGTTCTCGCAAATCGCGGTTCTTGAACTTTGTGAGTTATCGTGAATAGACCCCCAATATAACTTCGCTACATCCAAGTAGGAGATTTTCACGTGTCCTATTCTAAAGCCGTAGATACACACTGCAACAAGTAAAAACAAATCGGGCGCGCAGAAGTATTTAATAACAATCCATCAAAACCCATAGAGCTAAAAGGAAACTGTTATTTGACTTCTTCTCGAAACTACGCTTATTCGGCGCCAACAAAATATTGATGCCTGAAAAGATTCAGCGGTCGGCCTCACATCGCGTGAGGGTGCTTCCTTTGAGTTCGAACGCATGGAAAAAGTTGTCACGCAGTCGAACATCGAAGCTTGATTGGTTCAGTCAGTGCGTAATTCGAGACAACTCGCAGCCTAAAGGTTGGTTCACACACTTGGTTGGGTGGTTCACACACGCGTAGAGTCAGACCGAGTGCACCTTCAACGGCTTGCGACCTACGGGTTGCTAAGGCCACGCCTGCGTCTGTTCCGAGAAAACGGGGTGAAAACCGGCTTCGTTGGAGCTGACGCCCCTGTTGCCATAGCAATCCGTACGTCGCAAGCCGTTGCAGTTGCATTCAGTCGGACTCGACGCAAGTGTGTGAATCGCCCTCAAAGGGATACTTCAACGAAATCTGAAATATTCCCGTCATGTTCAAAAATAGGTTGAATATGATCCCCAATATCCGTAGATGACAATCGCACATTTGTATTTTGATCCTGGTGGCTGTATTTTTCGTTATAAACGGCCCACTCTGGCAAGCGCTAGGAGAAGGCCCAGCTTAGAGCACGTGACATCCAACGCAATCGTGACGTAGGTCGTCTCAAGACGAGCAAAGCTACGGCGAGGCTGACGTCGAGAGGATGGCCTAGTCGTTCCAGCCATCGAAGCGGCTGCTTTTGTACGAGTTTTGAGTGACGGGTTAATCTTCTATAACCTTGTAGGGGGACAATAGCGACTTCTGCGACACACAAAAGGGATTCTCGGGAAGAGGGGAGTTTCTCCTTCCCCCTTCTCTCGTCGTGGCCGGAGGCGAGACGACCCCGTCACTAGCTGTCACTAGCGACATCCACCAGGTGCTCTTTGGTAATTGTTTAATTCGTTTTAAGATTCCTTTTCGATACTTTTTACAATATATTGGCATGTTCCATGTGATGCTGCTCTTTTGAACACATATAGACCAAAAATGAGCCCCGAAATTTTGTTGTAGTATCTCTTTAAAGGGCCCATGAAACAAATTTCTGGCTGGGATAAATCAATTTAGATTTGGATTTTTCTAATAGCACATCGTTCAGTGAGCCGAAAAAAGAAGTAGAAAGTCAAAAGCCTGACTTTTGGTAAAAAAATTTGGAAACACAGCGGACTATTTCGTACCTCCTTCCCTTCGTAAGCTCCTTTTCACTATGATACATTCGCGGTGCCCAAAGTGCGTTACCGGGTCCAAACGCACGTCACGAGACACGGAACCTCACTTTTCCGTTCACCCCTAAGCTGACATTGTGGCGGAAGCTACGCGCTAGCCGGGCCAATCAGCCGCCTCCCTTTCATCACCTGACCTCATTCTCTGCGCGTGGGTATGCGCAAGAGATCGTGATCACGTGGCAAAAGTGTGGTTGGCCCAACGAGCACGTTGCTTCCACAGAACTATCAGCTTCGGGGTGAACCGGGTGGGGAAAGAAACTCTTGTCTCAATTTTGAGCGACGGGCTAGTCTTCTAGGGGAGAATGGCTCTGTTCGGGTACACAAACGAGAGTCCGAGCAAGAGGGGACTCCCCCTTTCCGTCTTCATGAACTGTTTGGTAGAATGCTCGATTTTGAGTTGAGGAGGAAAGCTAAACAGGAAAATGTCGAAAAAGCGTTTCATGATCGACCCCTTTAAGCGTGGCGGACATGTCCCGTGGCCGCAGCAAAATGTAAGTAGAGCGATTGAAGCCAGTTTCTGACCTCTCTCTTCGTCAGCTCACGGAAACCTCTCCACGCCATAAAGAGGGTCGGCACTCTGCCGTAGTATAGGGATCGGCCTCTCACCACTGTCACCAGAGGTCCTGGAGGGGTTGGGCCAGAGATGGAGAGTGTACGCGCAAAAAATATACATGAAAACAAAAATCACCCACAGTTGTCCGGCCTTCATTTTACCGTTGTTGTCTTCCTCCGCCCGTCAGGTGCCACGAGATCTGTTTATGACTTTATGCGTGTGAGCGCCGTGCGTCTGTGCGTGCGCCTGCACATGAGAGTAGTACGCACAAGAGAATGTGTATCAGAGAGCCGTCGTTTTCGTCGGCGCGTTGAAGAGTCGTCAAGGCACACGCACCATTGTTGTCGGAGCGTGTTGATTGAGCGACGCCTGTTGTTTGCATTGGCCGTCTCATCGAGAAGCTAGAATTAAATTAGGAAATGCTCCGATCGCTCAGCTTCCTGACAAGAGAACAGCGCAAGAAACAAACGTCGGCAGCGGTTGCCAGTCCTCATGTGCGATGCATTCAGGCTTTCATTCGGCGCCTAGTCGTTGACCAAGAATCACGGTTCTCGTGGCTAGCGTTTAGGATGTGGAACTGCGTCGTAAACTGCGGCAGGCAAACGCTTTTCACTTGTCAATCACAGGACACGGAAGGCTGTGTTAGGTAGATAACTTTGGTTGCAACCGGGTGCATTGAGCTACCTTGTACTCCCATCGCTTACCACGGAAGCACACACTGGCGCCATCTATCCAGAAGTCCTGCAACACTGGGGATTTGCGTATATGTCCTGATTTCTTTTCTGCGTTTTTCTTTTTGCCATGGGCTTAACATTTTTTTGACCTTGTTATAAACGACAATTTGTCCTAGATGGTCAGTCTTGAATAGTAACGCGTTACTGTAATTTCGCCACTTTTTTGGTAACTTGTACCCGTAACGAGTTACTTTTTAAAAATGTAACTTGTAACTGTAGTTCTATTACTTTTTTCTGAGGTAACGATGAAAGTAACGACGTTACTTTGGTCGTTACGTTCCAGTTTTTTTATGAATAACATATGATTGAACGAGTGCAATCTAGCTATTCTTGAACTTTCCAAATTGTCTGTTCCGACATTTCGAGTGTCAAGTTGGCCATGCACAAACTTGTGAATACGTTCTTTCTCGCGAGTCTCGACCCGAATATAGCCACGTGTTGATGTGATGAAAAAAATCTAGTTATCTTTACGCACGAGCGTGTACTTTATGACTGAACACTTACATCTTAGTATCTTGAATCACTATCTATGCTGCGGTTGTTCTTTTTTCTGCGCAAACGCTTTTTAATCGGGTGAATCAACCGTGAAACAACAATACACACGAAGGGCACTGCGAATGTTTCGTATTTTGATTAGCGCCACTGCTCCGCGCTGCACATGTTTCGCATTTTGATTTGCGTCAGCTATTCCGACATGGTGTCAACAGTCGAAGCAAAATTTCCTGCTGTTTGCGCGGGGTCTGCTCAGCAAAGGCAGGGACGTGTTCGCCATCAAACGAGGGAAACTTTCAGAGACTGATTTCGAGAAGCAACTGCTGCTATGATACAATATGAAGTAAAAAGCTTACTTTTTACTTTTATTCAATAAAACTTGGTAAAGGGTTTTTCGAGTATTTCCTAAATTTTTTGTGTTATAGAAAAGTAACTGAAAAGTAACGTCGTTACTTTTTAAATGTAACTGTAACTGTAACGAGTTACTCTTTTGATGCGGTAACTGTAACGGTAACTTCGCTACATTTTTATGAAAGTAACTGTAACTGTAACGAATTACTTTTTAAAAGTAACTTAGCCAAGACTGTAGATGGTACATACACTTTTTTTTCTCGAAAGTACTGAAAAAACGTTTACTCTAGCCAAGAGCATTTCCAGGGCTACCTCACAGATGTCGCCACGTGTCAGTGCGTTCTCTCATCGTAACCGATTGCAAGGAAGTTGTGCACAAGGTTGCACAACGCGCTCGGTTGCAACCAAACGGAAGTGTGTAAACCAGCCTTTAATGCTACATAAATGTTATCTACATTGATTCTATGTTTTTTTTACTTGGGTGTCTGTTGTAATAGAAATGAGGCTTGTAATTTTTGACAGATCTGGTATTTTTTTAACTTATTTTATTTAATTTTTACAAGATACCTCATATCCTTAGAGCGCGTCGTTTGTAGCTCAAAATTATGCGAGGTTCAGAAACTAACAGCAAACCGTAAGTCAGTTTCACGGGTGAACTTATATAAAAAAGAGGTGATTAAGCAATCTTTGATTGAGTCCCATCCGCCAGACATTGGACACAGATAGCGAGCCCCAAATAATTCGAACTCTAAATACGTATTTAACATTGTATATATTTTTAGCCGATTTCTACAGATCCAAAGCTAAGCATTAGAGTGTTTTAGCAGGTCGGTCCGATAACTATAAAATCGCTCCCGATAACGCTAGAATTCATGCGCAAAGGCATTAGAGAGTTTTAATGAATCATTCCAGTGACTTTGATTACGAATCCCGATACCCCGCCGCCGCCTTTGCGCATGCATAGTATCTTTATCGGGTATCGTTATCGGGGAGTACCGGAGGTATTGGAACGATATACTAAATCTTTCTATCGGCGTAGTATCGAGAAGCGATGTCCGAGCGATCTACTGAAACTGCCGACTAACGCGCATATATCATTGACATTCTTCTTCTATTGGTTAAACACTATCTTATTACTATATTCGTAACACGTAATGTTAACTTCTGGGTGTCTTTTGTAAGCGCGATAAAAATCGTGCTATTTACTGGCCCTCATAAGGTAGCCTACAACGCGCGCTCAAAACGAGCCGTCGCTTATTCGCTGTGCGTCACGGAACCCTAATGTAACCTTGCAGTCAGCATGCGCTCAGCAGGAATGAACTTTCATATCACATTCGGTAAATGGCGCTTATTGGCTGTGTCACTGACATTCGTCTGAAGAGTAACGATGCAAAATACGGTTTTGTGCATTGAAGCGCTACACGTATTCAACAGAATCTTGTACGAGCTACATTCGTCCTCGTGGATATTTTTTGATGCCGTAGCCACTGTCTACTGCTAATTGTTTTTTTAATGCAATATTTGTCCTTTTTTGTTAATACCGCCCAGCAGTGCACTTGCGGTCGAACTTTATTTTTTCCGCATCGTATTTCTGGCCCGTGTTTTTTCTTCTTTATTTTTCATTCCTTTTGGTTGGTCTCTTACACCTGTTCTTCTGCGTCACAAAAAATAAGCTTCTGTATGTGTCCATGTAACTCACAACCTTCGACACCATCTTTAAGCTCGTTATAAAAATTATTATGCTCCCCATCGCTCCACCACGCTCCGTCAATCATTCCTGGCGAGTTCGTCGACCCCGCGCTGAGAGAATTCCCTTTACGTCCACCCCTGAACTCCTTTCCGTTTCGGCTTGGCCAGCGCAATGACATTGAAGGCAACATATATATATATATATATATATATAATTATTGCGACTCATTTGACGCTGTAGTTTCTGCGTCCGCTTAATGATTACGACCGTTTTCTTCCTTTTTTAATTTGTTTAAATCTATTTTAGAACTGTTCCTGAAATAAGCATTCACATGGAATTCTGCAGTACATTACAAAACATGATAAACGCTAAAAAAGGCGGAAATAAAATAAATCTAAAAAACGGACTCGTTCGAAATTTGTTCCTTTATGAAAGGCCGATTCTATTATAATATATTATCAAAATACAAAATAAATAATACAAATTAAGGCACAAATAAATGAATTAATGAACGAAATATTTTTTAATTCATTAATTTATTTGTTTATTAATGAACGCTTTCTAGAGTACCAATGGCTTGCACAAGGATGCAACCATTACGGAAGAGGTCGAAGTTGGATAAGTAATAGATTTAGGGTAACGAATAGCCGTGATATGTTGCATTACAGTATTATATCAAAGTTTTAAAATAAATAATAAAAATTAATTCAGAAATTAGTGCACAAATGAATGTGTGTATTATTTAATAATTGAGCAATTAATTGGTGATTACTGAGCGCACTCTAGAATAGCAATTGCATGAACAAGGATAAAACCATTACGAAGGAGGTTGAAGTTAAATAAATATAAATAATAGCTATAGGGTAACGACTAGCCTTGATATAATGCTAAGCAATAATATAAGCGATATTTTGTAGGTAATTTTCTTTTTTCTTAATTTTCTTGAACTCAAGTACCCCACTTTTTATTCTTGGAACCAAATATTGAACTACACTAAGTCGACTTTATCCATTACCCAACATAAAGGAAATATTGTATACAAGCGTAACGAATATCAATTTAAAATTTCATCGTGTTAAAATATATTCCCGGTATGCCTTGACTGCGTGTTGCAAACGGATGTTATTATTTATCATAATATTCACGCATTTCCGCGTTCGGCCTCCCGCGGGGTGTGGTGAACAACCTTGTTATTCGACGAGCAGTGTCGATATATTAGCAGATAAGTCGTGTCGCCGCATTACAAACAAGCTCTCTGGTCATCTATAAAAAGAAAAAAACTAAAACTAAAACAAAAACATTGTTTTAGTGACGGAGAGCCTTTGTTCGCGTTACAAGGGAAACTTGCTCGCCAATATAAACACCTCATAACGAAAGAGCGTGGTTGAATGACCTCGAAAGGACGCCTGAGCGCAAGAAACCTCAAAAACGCTTCCTCGTCCGAGACAGTAGCGGAGCCGTCGCTTGAGTCGGGCCAGCCCTCTCCTCCGACATTCTCAACCACGAAGGCTGACAGTGGTTCCTAAAGCCGCCACAGTACGGCGATATCACGCGGTGGACAGAGACAAGGCGAGGCGACCGACGGGAAGGGGCGCTACAGTAAATCACGCAACGTAATTGCGGTGTCCTCCGGGCTCCGTCATAAAACGAGCGTTGCGCGATAACGGGAAGCGGCTATCAATGATGAAAAGCGGCGTCGGCGGCATCGCCAGCATGACCAGTGCACAGCGCCGAGTCCGGGCTGTGCATTTGCTTGCTTCCATTTCTTTCTTCCCTCTTCAAATGATATCCATTTTTGTGAAGAGTGGGAAGGAAGGACACTTCCTTTATCTAGCCCGAGTTCCGCTGTCGCGCACGATTCACGGAGACTGCGCGAGGGGCGTAACGTAGATTGCGTTAGCGACGCTTCGGTCGTATTTCCTTCGCAGTGCACAAAGCGATTCGTGTGTTAGCTGCTTTGACATCGAATCGCCATCGTCTTTCTCTGTCCGTGCATGAACGGTTCGGACGTCCGCCTCTTCCGAGGAGTTGGTGGTGGTTGAGTCCTCGATGTTGTTAGCTCTCTGCAGCCCTGACGAGTTTACGATAAGGACCTGCGGTGGGGATTGTTCTCCCGACGTTCGTGCGAGCCTTAAAAGGGACGATGGAAGAAGAAAATCTTTGATTGACGCCTCGAGTTTTATTAGGGTTGTTATGGTTTTCGCAAGGCCGAAAAATTTCAGGCGACGTTTGGGCTAATGCAGCGATAATCGTTTTTCTTCTGGGATTCTCAACCCCTTACCAGCATTTCAGATTAAATTTTATGGCTTTCTTGTTTTTACTTTTTTTCTTCTCGTCTCTTTCATTAAATACAAAAAAAAACGATTGCTGAGTAAGCGTAATGACCTTGGTATTGATACGCCGTACCTCCCGGCTGATCCAGCCATAACTAAATCTTCAATCGACTCAACGATAATACTTGTTTAATTTCATTAATTTCGACGCATTTCTTGCATATGTTAACTTTTAATCTCAGCTCGTATTGTTTTGATCTTTAATGCTTGTTTTACACCTGTTTCTTTTTTACAAATGAACAGTTCCAAGACCTGTAATGTAATCATCTGACTGCAATTATTAGGAACAACGAATGCTTGCCGGATAACGGGAATGCAATACTCTAGCATGGACAACTTTATAATTTAAACTGAGAGTAGAGATCAAGCGCACTGTGGGATGAACAATTGCCCGTGAAAGGTACATTATACACTTACGCAATGCTGAATGCTGCTGATGAACGAGCAAAAACGAGGCAGGGGTGGCAAGCGAATTTATAAAACAGGCCAGAAATTGTATGCATTTGATTACTTCTATCACGTTGAAACATCCTTCCCCCTTCAAACTGCCAACTTCATTTGATCAACTTACTAACGACATATTCAATGAATTATGTGATCTCTGTGTTGCCCTTCTTCTATGTATTTACCTCCCTTGTCTATCTTTTTCCTACCTTGATCGCAACTGCAATTTATGTATTCGGACGGTGAGATAGGATTCTAACACACCCAGGTGATTTCATATTTCACCTTTTCGTTACCTACCACCATCTTTAACGGTCACAGCTTCAAGGAGCAAGGAGGAGCCCACCGCCTCTGAGAACGAGAGTTACCGTCATGCAATCATGGGGAAACGTCTTGCACTACATGTTTACGTGTAAGTATTTTCCCATCCCTTGGTCTTTCCGGCCGAAGATCTTCCCCCCGTCGAGGACAACCGTACGCCTCCCTGAAGTACTCAGCCTTCTTGCATAGCTTTTCATGATGAACCGAGCGTCCTGGACTCCTCACCAGCTAGAAGCACAAAGTGTTGGAAAGATGCAGCTTTCAAATGAGGGTCTGACGCAGAGTGAGTCCTATTCAAAAAAATCTTACAACACGCTGTATCCGAAGTTGGAAACTGTCTTGATAATGTAATAAACACGTGCTCTGAAACGAGAATATCTGTATCACTGCGGAATACGACCAACACAGAATAACTTCGCTTTACGATATCATTCCGCACCTCTTGGTAATCATTTCTAATGGTTTTCTTTTTGCTCTTTTTTTCTTCTTTTTAAAAAGGATGGGAAGCAAAAATTTCAGTTTTCGACCAAAAAACTTTACATTTTTTATTTTATGTACGCTTTTAATTATGTAACTTAACGAGAACCCGTACACAAAGTTCTTTTTTGATCTGCAGAGAAACAGCAGCGAATTTCGAGTTTATTGAAGCGTCAGTGGCGTGAATGCGCCGCTTGCTTCCCAAAGAAAGCGACCACGACTGGAGTGTGTACCCTAGCCGAAATTGTATTTTTTTTTGCGATTTTTACTGTAGGTGCATACTGCTGCAGAGAGTGCAGGGAAACTTGTTCATAGCCGCATAAATAAAAAAAAACAGCAATGATGAGATCTGATTGGCAGGCAAAGTGCAACTGTGGCTGTGGTTGCTCGAGGTGTTGTCCTAAGATCCTCCGAATGCAGTTTCGCGACAGAAAAAGCATCTCCTCTGCCCCATCGCTTGTTGTTTTCTTCGATTGCTTAACAGCTTTCGACGAGGTTACTGCTCTCTGCGAGTACGTTCTTGGGAGAAAAATACCTTCAATCAGGTGTTTGACGTGAAACAACTTCAGGCGACGTAGTAGTTTCCCAAAAGCGAGGGGCAGACGCTGCACTAGGCTGCCGACAAAGTGCGAGGCGCCAGCTTTGCATTCGGCTCCTGTGAGCACACATGAAGCTATCGGCTCACTTCCTTCGTCTTTCGGTGGTGCTATTTCAACTTTGGATGCCTTAACTGCATGAGCTGTCTCACCAGATGCAGTTGATAACAATTTGAGGGCTTTCAAAAGAAAGGCCGCGCTGCTTCAGACCCACGAAGAGGGTCCCGAAGGCCTCACGCAACCGCAGAGCAACAGCATCTGAGTGGGTGCCGTGTGGTGAATGTTGTGGCGCTCAAGACAATGATAGTTTATATTTTGTGTCCTGACTGTCATGGACACACGCTCGAACTGCATGAAACTGGTGTAGGTGTGAATCTTCAGTTTTTTGTAACGCGCGGTGAGTGCGAGGAAGACGTGAAAATAGCGCTTTCACCGATTGTGGGTTCAAGTCGGCAGCACCAGTGTCTCTTGCACCTTGCGGAGGCCAGCAGAAATAGTGGAAATAATTTCACTAAATTTACCAACGTATTTGGAGCCATGGACTTGCCACCACCCATGCACCACAAGACTTACCAAGCCATCTCTGAAAAGGTGCACAGTGCAGCGGTGCATGCGGCCCGTGACGTAATGCAGGAAGCCGCGCAAGCTGTGATTAAACAAACACTAGTGGAGGTTAGAAATGAGTTGATGGCTGTCTGTGTCAGCCATGTTGGGACCTGACATAAGAGAGGCCGCACCTCACAATTTTTGAGTTGGGGCGGATATCAGGTTCGACTCGGGCGTGGTGCTCGAGTTTTCGGTGCAAAGCAACTATTTCCATGGGTGTTAACTGCAGCCCACGCAAGCAGAAGATAGTTAAGAACATAAAAAATGTGCCATATTAAGGCGTGCCAGAAGAATTTTGATGGGTCTTCAAATGCTATGGGGGTGGAGGCCGCTATGTGATATTCAGCGAGTCTAAATATTTGTACCAGACGCAATATGCAACTGTCCTTATTGATTGGGACAGCAAGTAACTCCTTCATGTATCAAACCAAACCTCAGCAAAAAGCATACCATAAAAAAGACTGCGTGAATCACGTTGCGAAACGTATATATATATGCCGGCATTGACTGCATCAAGGAGAAAGGCTACGGAGGAAGACGAAAACTGACTGACAGCGTATACAATGTGGCTGCTCTGAAGACCAGTGGCCCCGATGCCAACAAGATGCAAGGGGGAGTGCTGTATATACAAAATACCCAATATATAAAATATACACTATATATAAAACGGGTTGTAAACGTTGCGGCGTAGCTCTGTTGTAGCGCCTCCGTTTCGCACGCAGCGAATCGAGGTTCAAATCTCGCGGCCGGCAGGCACCTTTTTCAAGGATTTGGAAACATCGACGACATACACACTACGCCCTACCACGGCAAATAACAACATCAACAACGACATCAACAACGGACGCCACTTTCAGTGCTGGGAAGAGACCATAACAGTTATCGCTAAAAAGTTACGCAGGTGAAAATAGTACTAACACCAATTAACCCCGAAGGCTTCGCTCAATTAGGACAAGCGTATCTACATTTAGTTATGCAGAGATCGTTGTTATGGGCTCTTGCCACCACTGGAAATGACATCCGTTGTCGTTGTACTTGTAGATGTTGTAGTTTCTACATGTCGCGATATTGCCCTGCTTGATAAAAGATCCCCTGCCATTCTCGAGAATCAAACCTGGGCCCGCTGCGTCTGAACCTAGCTGGTCACGACGGAGCTACGCCACATAATTGACAATCCGCGTTATTGTCAAGTTTTTGTGGAACAAACGAGAGTATGAATCTCGAGCAGTGCCTCATAGATGGCCACAGTTGCTCTGACGTCGCGATACAAAATTTGTCGTGATTCCTAATTAATTACAAATTTAATCGGAGTTACCTGTTGAAATGAAAAGCTTCGGTTAGGTGGCGCAAGCAGCCGCCTGATTCAAAGAGTTCAGTCGTCGTATCGCATCCATCCAATACCATCTAGGAGAGGGGCCCAACGAGGTAGAGGGGCTTAGAGTGATAAACCGGAAGTTCGGAAGTGGCACCCCCCGGTTGCCGCCATGTTGTACGCAAAAGTGACCCCTCGTCACGTCACCTGACAAGAGCAGTGACGTCATTCGTAAGATGGCAGCGCCCAGAGCTGGCGGAGGCGAGTTTGTTCGGTGCGCGGTAGCCGTGATGTGCAGCTGCTTTCCGACGACTTCGGGCTTTTTCGTGCTCTCTGACGCAGGTATAATGTGAAAACATGAAGGAATGAGACTTTATACCCTTTTTGCGCAAGATCGCTCTTGATCATCTGGATATTAACGCCTGTGAGACAGCATCAGCCGTACCGCCGTACCGGTGCTCGGATTCCCGGATGTGTTCGAGGATCGATAGAACTTCAGTGCTTTCAGCATGAAATTTTCGCATTCTCTTAGCTTTGTTTGAACGTTGGAATGTCTCAGAATCGACGCGAAATGTATGCGTCGGACGTAGGGCTTAGGGGAATTCGTTTCAGCCCTAGGTAATTGCATAATCGCAGCCAACTTCTAGCGAGGAAGCTCCTGCGATCTTCGTTTGAACGTCTGAGAATCGAAGCGAAAGGTATACGTCGCGTTAGGGCCTAGGGGAAGTTGTTTCAGCCCTGCGTCACAAAATAACCATAGAAAATTTTGGCGTGGAAGCTCCTGCGATCTCAAACCTTTTGTGCTAATCGACGACTTTACATTCAATCGCTTTTCTTCCTTTTTTTGTGAGTGCGAAGTTTACTTATTTTCAGCTGCGAGGATGACGTTTTATTGAGTGTGGGGATGAATAAATAGTTGCAGGCACCTGCTTCAAAGCTATTCGACTTGCTATAAGAACAACCGTTTTGGTGTATGCATAGATTAACTGCACATTTTTTTCTTTCGTAGGATTTATTGCAGCAATACTTTTTTTTTTCATGAAGAGTGCATTGTATTAGTCGGTCAATTATTTACTTGTTCTAATTACCTGGACAAGATTATTCATATTTGTGTTCATGCCTTGACCGAAGGGCAGTCTTGTTGAAAAATGTTGACTACCATTTCGTTCGGTCTCTTCAATAAACTTTTGTCGAAAGTGTGGGCTGCCTACACTTCGTGTCACCGTAACTTGGAAAAGGGAGACCGCCACAGCCCCCTCGAGCAAATCAGAGACGGAGTGAAGGTGTGTGACAAATCTGTGCAGACGAGCACTCTAATGATATGTTGTCATGTGCCTCTCTCCAACGTGCATATTGACTCACCGAGACTGTAGCCTTTGCCGTTTCCCAAATTGTGATGGAACGAATTACAGTAGCGACTACTCTAATTGCCCAAGGCCTTCATACTTTGGGCATTTGTTCAACAAGAGTGTTATGTCCGCATCACTGTGAACTCGGCTGAGTGCCTATTGGATTAGAATGCTGCATTACTGTTCAATGTGAACTGAGGCCCATTCGTGTGCTTTATGCCGAAAAAGAAATGGCGACAGTCGTGTTGCTTGATGGGGTTTTGCAAAGGGTCTATTTTGTCATACGTATAGGAAGTGTCCTGCTATAAAGCAATGCATCAACACATACTATTAAACTAGATGCTCAGAGGTGTGTTTGTTTTTGCAATTAACAAAATACAGCAGTGTGCTTTATCGTTATCATGTGTGTAGTTTTAAGTATCCTCTCTGGAATGCCTACAAAGGCCTCTGGAGGGAATAAATTAATAAATAACATTTTCACATCACTGGAGTTGGTTTTCGGATGTGCCACATGTTCAGGAGACGTGGAACGAGTGCAGCCCAATGCAACCAGTCTGCCAGTCTGGTTTGTCCCATTAATTCATATTAAGGGGTCAGAGATGCAAGTGTCCTCAAAAGGTACAGCACGCACGGTAAACACAATTCTTTAGGTATAGACTGTGAAGGCGTAAAGGCGAGCGGAAAAATGTTTGTTTGGTTAGCGTATTAAATATGTTTATTTCCACTTGATTACATAATTATTGGTTCTTTGCAAATGATTCCATAACGAGTTCTTTCTGCAAAAGTCTTGTGTCAGGTGTTCAGTCGTAATACCTGTGGTCTTTGTTCTCGGATGACGCCCCTGGCACGTCGGTGTTCAGTTTGGTCAAGTGGCAACTTTGACCGATTGATGCCGTCTTGTAATCCTACGTCATGTGTGGCCACTGGCATCTGATGCACTGAAGCTGCAGGGCTGGCTTCTAATCCGCAAATTTTCTGGTAGTTTTCTGCATCAATGCAGCAAGCTCGGGCATATATGAATGCTTTGGCGTTGGGGTGTATCGTTGAATTGGCATCGAATAGTAACGGGCAGCCGGTGGCGGTCGTCATGACTTTGTGGCATAAGTCGCCCTCGGTTCGTCAGATGTCGCTTTGCTCGAAGAAGTCTCCAGTTGAATTGCCTGTCCAACTTGTTCCGAAACAACCTCGGCAATCAAAATAAAAGCCGGGCAACTGATGTCAGGAAGTAGCTTACTGATCTCCTCCCGGAAAACGTTGTGGATGATGTCGCGGATGCCTGGGAGGCTGGCGTCGAAGTTGCAGCTGGACGACTCGAGTATCGAGACGCTGGGGAGTTGTTGATATTGACAGGCTCGGGCCTGCAGTGTACATTCAATGTTGGAAGCCTCGGTGATATGAACCCTTTGACTGTTGTCGTGGGGTTGCGGACAAAGCTGTCGAAGGTGTTGTCCATCACATGAGGGACATGGGATTCTTAGCTTCTTGTCTTCTGCAGCATCAGGGTTGGCGTGGGTGCTCGGTCAGGCGCAAAACATCCTCCACAAAGGCGGTGATGCTCTCGTTGGGGCCGTGTCCTGGACAGATTCAGGAATTCGGCTCTCTCTCGTCAATGTTGGCTGATGAGCGTGCACTTCAGCTCGATATTGCAAACTTTTCACGACGTTAAGGAGGATTCGTGGTTCTCAAACCAGTGCCTGGCAGTTTCTTCCATGAGAAGTATAGGTTCTGCAGGAGCTGGTTGTCCGTCTACCCACTGTGGCGGGCGTCACGGTCATAAATTTCAATCCAGTTCTCGACGTCTTCATACACCTTGCGTGAAAGGGCATCAGAGTGCGAGGTGCGACGGGCATGCAAACGATGGTGGGAGCGGACGCGGTTTGCTGCTTGCTACAGGTTTGTCATTGTTGGCTTAGTCAGCTTCGGTTTTTCTGGCAAAAGACCGAATTCCGGTGGTTCTTGCTGGTATAGCAGCGACTGGCTCGGATTTCAGGTTCTTCGTGGTGAATTTCCGAGGTTCGTCCTTGTGGTACTCGCTCGTCTTGCGGTTTTTCTGCCGGGCTAGGGATAGGAGTTGGTTCCCGGCTCGCCGGGGGTTTAAGACGCGGGATAATCCGCCACCCGTGTCTTGTTATCGGGCAACTCGGCTGAGGAGCCACCAGGGTCGACACAGAGTGAAGGGCACTGGGTAAAGTGCGCAGCACCTCCACCAGAACATACGATGGCAGCTGAGCATGGCCTGGAACTTTTCAGAATAGTAAATATTCATAGAAAATAGAACTGGAGCAAGCATCCGTGACAATATAACAAAACAGACAGAAAATAGTCTATCCTGACCACTAAAGAAACTGCACGTACTGCTTTAGTGGCATTCTGTCCGAATAAATCGTCTCCTTCGGGGTTTGGCGAATGCTGTGGACGAGCTGAACTGAAATGGATGTGGGACCACTTTTCTGGTAATGAGCCGCTGCAGACTGTCGTCGCAAAGCGACGTGAACGGATGAACTGAGTAGGTTACACGCGCGATGAAATGTCCATACAGCTTGCAATTCGCGTAACGAGTGTTGATAAAACTTTTGTATCGACGAAATGTGCGACAGGCCAGCGGAATCAATACCAACTGCAACACCTGTGCTCCGTGAAAGTGCACGTCTATGCCAGAACAATTTAGGAAGCAGCACAGCACCACTTAAACCACGGCAGAGGAACTACCAGCTTGAAGGCAGCTCTTCGGTGCGCCGCGCACCTGTGCTCCGTGAAAGTGCACGTCTACGCCGGAACAATTTGGGAAGCAGCACAGTATCATTTAGCACGGCACGGGAACTACAAGCTTCAAGGCAGCTCTCCGGTGCACCGCACAACCAAAGTGAGCCTTCAGTCATTTGAACGAAGCGGCACCACGATTGCACACTGCCAAGCACGACTCACGCAATTTCCGTCACTAAACTATGTATCCAAATATATTGCACACGCTTCACTGCAGACCTCGAAGATTCCGATGGTCAACGAGAGCACAGAAACGTCGCCTTAAAATTTATCCTAGCGGTATCCGAATCAATCCGAGGTCCGAGCAACGTAGGGCCGATTGTCTCTTTCGTGGCAATATCCCCGTCGGTCACCAGCGAGATTCACACCGTTCCTCCATATTTTCACGTTATACCTACGTCAGACGCCACGCTGAACTCTGAAGTCGTTTTCGACCGGCCTCATATGACGGCTTCCGCGTCTGAAATCAACTCGCCGAGACGGACGACAACGAACAAAGCATCCGACAAGCTCCGGCCCATGCTCCGGCCCAGCTGGGGCCAGCCGCTGCATGGGCGCTGCCATCTTTCTTGTGACGTCACGTATTTGGTTTGGTGACGTGACGAGGGGTCACATTTGCGTACAATGGCAGCGGCCTTATGGGGGTCACTTTCGAGTGCAGACCGGAACCCCGGTTTATCGCTCTAAGCCCCTCTACCTCGTTGGAGGGGCCAAGGACGTTTAAATGAGGCAGGACCCCGCATGACGTCATACCCAGCGACGCCGGAAGAAGAACCCAATCTCAGACTGCCTCGCGCACCGACGCTCTCTCATCCAAACTAAATTCAACCAGGCTCCCATCGTCTGCTCTCCGCTCGGTCGTTAGGCTTAGGTTACGTCTGTTCCGTGCCTGCGGTCTGCTTCGTCTGCTCGCTGTCGCGGCTGGCTTTCGATTCGATCGGCGCACCAAAAGATGTTTCGATGCGAACCCGCATTCTCATCACGGCGGAGTGAAACTAACATCTTCTCGAAGCAGGGTCTGCACGGCTTTCTCAACCCGCGATGCCATTCTCAGCGTTCGTGCGTACGATGACTGACACGCGATCGCTTTCCAAAGCCACGCTACGACGACTCGTTCGAGACGACGCTCCAGGCGCGGTCGCGCGGTGTCGAGAGCGTCCGCTATACGCCGACTTCCTACTGGTCAGGCAAGTGTTGGGCTCCAAATCTCGCCGGTTCGACATCAAATCAGTGGACGCCGCCATCGCTGCCATGAAATATTGGGGCAAACAACAGCGTTACCACGGCAATGCCATGGCAACGAGGGTTGTTTGCCCCAAAAATCAATTTGACGAGCTCCCCATTGGTTGAAAAGAGTTCGTGGCCACGCATACTTCCGTTACACTTCGTTCCATGTAAGGAGAATACGGACGCCACCTCCTGCCCCTTATAACCTCCTTGAGAGGGGCCTACGAATTACGTCGTCGTTAGTGGATCCCTGAGTGGCCCAAAGCGGCAAACCCCGTGAAACCCGACGAGAGTACGGCGCAGAGCGGTGGTCGAGGTTGCCTTGGCGTCGCCGCGCAGCTCGTTGTGAAACACCGAAAGGCGCGCTGGAGGAGACGATGACACGTCTCGCCGTTTGTCGCAAAAGAACTCTGAGGTTCAAGGTCGTGAAAATGCATCCAAATGTGCCAACGACTTCGCCGTGAGGTGTCGCAGCTATCGCTATGACTGTACCATGAATGAACAACGCAAGACTGCTCATTTTTGGAGTAGCATTCCTTAAAAAGCGGCGTTCACACAGACCTCCAAAGTAATCGGTTATTATCGCCTCTCCTCTACGATCTTTTCCTTCTTTTCTTCTCCATCTCACTCCTCCTCTTCTTTATTTATGTGTAGAGTACCACGTTTTCGAATAAATCCGCAAAAAAACAAAATATCCGAAAAACATTATCCGGTGAATCTTTCATCAATTCGGATTTATACGAAATGCTACAAATTTTGAGGCAAGAATGAACAAATAAAAATGGTGGTGTTTGACAACTAAACATCAGTGCAGAACACAAGACAGTGGTTTTGAGGAAATGCAACTTTAACTTTCTTTCAAATCTCGAAATACTGACAAAAGAATTTTGGCCTATAGCTCGTCAAGGTTCCTTCAGAACAACGCGTAATGGGACGTGCTGTCTTGACCTTTTTTTAAATTAAAAAAAAAATGGAGAACACAGTAAAATAAACTCAGGAATAACGAAGAATTGTGAATCTACAAAAATAAACCCCAATAAATCTAGAAATTTCAGCGAAGAATAAACTCCGAAAAGCGCTTTCCGTATTTCACGAAAAATAAACTCCGAAAATACGAAATCCTACCCATGTGTGAAGTCGCTCCCGTTCTAGATCTGTCTGTTACGGTTTTCAATCATCTCTTGTCATGTCTAGCATATTTTACTGTTCTTTGTATCTTCGTTCCTGCGTTCTTCTCTCAAGTTAGGGTGAGGTAGGCAAGATAACACCAAATGGGATCTTTGTTTCGGTTTTTTTAATACAAATTTTTACGTAAATACTTTTGTCGGTATTGATATTTCGTTCAGTAGATATGATACGACTATAATAAGCAAAACATTAAAATAAGCTACAATAAATGAAAGTGACTATTCATTCTTCCCAAATCCTGAGTGCAAAACGAGACAGTCGAGAAAAATAAGATGCTCCACCAAAGAGAAGAAAAGCGCTCAGTTCTTGCAGCGAAATCCCTTAAAATGCGCTCCATGAGCTTGAGTGCAGTCATCCTGATCCCATTCATTACTTACCTTTTCTTGAATCTACACAGAGCACGGGTCTGTTTTGTTCCATGATAGTTTGTTCCCGAAGTACTGCCACTGTCTTGTGGGACAGGCCGCCCGGCTTGTAGAGCGCTTTGATATTGGGGGCCCCTTAGGGGATGAGACATATCACCGTCGTCACTTCAAACCATTCTCTTCAATTTTACGTTTCGTTTTGGTCATTAGTTGCCTTCAACAACATGAGCCTTGCGTTGTGATGCGCTAAGTGGCGTGTTTTAAACATCCGGTAAAAACATTATTTCTTCCTCGTGTAAAAGAATGCTATCAACATTCTTTTCTCTTTTTTTAAATCTTTGATATTTACAAATAGCAGCGCTAATAAAGTGTCCCGTTCAATGGCCTTCCCCTGTCGTATTCACACCATGCGGCACTGTTTTCTTTTTTTACGTTTGGATTACGAAAGTTATACGGAAAAGAGTAATGCCTTTGAACAACCATAATATTTTAAATGTTTTTAAATATGGTTTAATAAATGGCGCAAATTGCCGCGTCTTGCGACCGATGTGTGTACTGCTATTCGGCTATTTTTGTTTATAAAAAGAAGCAAGCCAAAAAAGTAATTTTTATCCAACGAGGGACACAGATTCGATAACACAAAGTTAAAATTAGGTGCATTAAATAGCCTTCAAAACTGAGCTGGAGGCTTCCGAAATAGAGCAACAATCGTGGGTCTTTTCTTGGGGTTTTCAGCTCACACACACGAAGTACGCATATTTTGAATGCATAATCTTTATACGAAGCAGACTTGGGCATCTCATGTCAGTCGCATTTAGCATCGATTACTTGACCGGGCGTCAAGCCACGTATAGTTATGGACGCCATGTGACACCATGATCTCGCATTGAGACGTGACGCTGGAGCGTCAGGTGACACCATAACGCGATATGGTGACGTCACGTGAGACCATGACGTCACCGTGCACGTGACACTGTGACGGAATGATGTATCCACAAAACACGGGCAATGCGCCCCTCAGTGGCTTCCGTATTGTGCCCACAAAAGGAAAAATGAGAGAACATATAAATGCTATGTATGTAGAGCGCCCTTGAGAACTGTCGAAGAGACAGATTTCTTTTCTCCAGAATGCTAGAACCAATCATAACATTTTCTTTTTATCTAAGCACGACAAATTAGTAGTCGGTAGTCTCGGCAAAGTTTCAAATTAATCGGAACACACGTTTGTAATAAATGGCTGAAAAACGGAAAATGCCGTTTTCAGCCCCACATTACCCACCTGATCACTTATCTACACGTATCAGTTTATCATTAAATCTTCACCTATCTCTTCCTCACTTTCCTTCTGAACGTACTCCTCCTTTCTGCCTTCTCTGTTCTCATGGCCTGACTTCTGGTCTATTTACCGCCGCTTTATATATGCCGAGTCATGATTCTTCTTCTCCCCCGGTTCTCGCTAACCAGTCCTCGTCGATCCGAGCTAAGCATTGACCCTTAGGCGAACCTTACCGTCACGTATCTGCCTCGCGAGTGGCAGGACAAAGGAGTGGAGCCCCGTTCTCGACGTGGCGGATCCTCCCGTCCGCGTACAACTCCTCGCGGCCGACGAGTTGAGACCGACGCAGGGGACGATCATCGCCGTCCCGGCGGATGTCTCGAATTGTGCACGCTCGTCTCGTCGGCTCAACGGAGCGGTCGTTTTGGGGTCCGGCTATTCAAATCGTTTCAAGGAGACCTCGTTGCACGATAGACCGATAAGTGCCCGGACTAACGGGGGAACAATACAAACGTTTTAGCAAAGTAAAAAAAGAAACGCAATTCTTTTTCAAAGTGACTGGGATGGACCCGGACGTTTAGTCTTATGTGTACGCGAAGAAATGTTGCGTGTCTTGGTTATATACTCTAGGCGGGCTCGCGAATATGATCCTGCATCCTGTAAAAAAGGTACTTGATTTTTTTTTTTTTTGTTATCGCATAGGGAGTGGAATGGCAGTTCGACGGCGAACATAACGGGGGAGATCGAACAATGGGCAGTGGAAAAACTTGGGTTCAGAAATGTAAGCGCAAGTTTATAGACCCACCCTTTCAATGTAAGGGCAGATTTAAAAAAAAGAAGGCCTCGAATTGTTTCTTTATTTTATTTTTGACTATATTTTCAACGACGTTCGGTATTGTAGGTATAAAAATGATACGAGGGAGCCATAATTTGAGTTCATCTTTTTTTATATCTTGAAGGGTTGTGGAAGAGCTTGCTCAATGTAAAACTCTTTGGCGGTCGATAAAACTCCAATTAGAATATTTAGGATAAAAACCCACAGGATACGTACCACACGCGCATACACGCAAGGAACCTAGGAGATAAAAATAACTGTCAACGTGTTCTTCATATATCACTGCGTTTCTGTCACCTTCTTTGAAAAAAATATTATGAGAGTTATCGACCGTGCGAGAACAGAGTGAACAAAAGCAACAAGGTAAAACAACATATAGGCGCAGGGCAGGGTTCCAGAGCGCGCCACCATCGGTTGATCGTCAGCGCCACCGTGGCCAAATGAGGCAATATTGGGACGGCTAAAAGAGGCAGCGCCGCCGGCGTACCCTCTCGAGATTACGTAATTACCAACTCCGAGCGTTGTGTGGTCGCGCACTACACTACCGACTGTTTTAAAAATGTATGAAACGTTAAATATATTAATTTTCGTAATTGTACGGCTCTGTCGTGCTAGCAATAGAGAGTTTAAGTAGGTGCCTTCCTCGGTATGTAGAGACAATCCAAAATGGGAACTAGCAGAACAAAACTGAACGTCCTGATAAAACGGCCGAGTATAAGTAAAATGAAGTAGACAAGGGCAGTTCTTTTTTTTTTCACATAGTTTTTGCGCGCTAAAAAATTACAAAAGCGAAGACTTCGTCGAGTTCCTTTTTACAAAACGGAAATAAAAGTGTCCCCCCCCCTCTCACCCTCACCCACCGTTTTTTCCCAAGTTAACTCAACCCGCATAAATACCGTAGCTGATCTAATTTTTGTGATCAGCTTGTTTCCAGTCCCCTCGTCGTCGTTTTGAAGACAATTATGGTGTCCGAAGAATGTATTTTTCGTGCAAGCTGGATGAAGTTTGGGCGGCGTCATACGCAGTTGCACGTCCTAAGCAGAAGCTCGTTCTCGTCGATTAATTATGCTGTTCACTTTTACTTAGAACGCAAATGAACGCCACATGAATAACCTTTTTGCGTACGGTAAGCACTTTTTTTAGTAGACTGTTTTTTTTGTTTTTTTCAGCGGGGACGAAGTTAGAACAGCATAGACACGCGTTGAAAGAGAGGCACCATTTGTGACAGCCACGGGATCACGTTAATGGCTCCAACCACAATCCACTTTACAACTGGCGAACCCGGGGGAAAACGCCCACTGCGGTTTTCGGTAACTACGATCAAACGTCCACAAAGCGTCTTTCGATCAAGATGTGTCCGCGAAGCAGAGAGCAGTGAGAGTGTCAAAGGACTGATATGACCCTAGTGTCATCGCATCAAATCCAAAGACAGCGCCGGCCTTCGAACACATTAATTAGAAATACCGAGTCAAATGGCGCACCTAGAAATCCATCTTAAGTCAGGTAACGTGAACGGAATGCTTATTTTACAAGTTTCATGGCATTTATTCGTCTCCGACAGCGTTCTATTTTCCACGGCCTCAACGGAAACCTGCGGAGCATCAAGCCTGCTAAGCTACAGGGGTTGCGACAGTCGGGTACGCAACAGTGCGTACGGCTTGGACGTTTGCTCTTCTGCGACATCCGATGGCAATGTTAAGAATAAAAGTCCAAAAATGCACGAATCAACACCTTCGAATTGCTGCGTGAACAGCCCCACGAGAAAGCAGGATGGCGAAAGGGCCTTCCCATTGTTGCAAATAATTTCAGCTAGATGGCGCAATGTGTCGCACCAAACTTGATTGCCCTGATGGGAGGAAGCTCAGGAGAAGAACCATCTAGGAGAGAAAGCCCTCCCAGAGTGTTTTTTTTTCCGAAATAGTTGAAATAGATTACTCTGTATTGTTTAGAATTGTCCTGATTTCTCATCTATTAACACATTTATGATACTAGGTCATTTAGCACTCTCGTGTTCTATGATTGTTTTTGCGTTGTTTCTTCTTTCTTATTCAGCACAGCTGGCTGGTAACAACATGCTTTGGTTTTGTGGTCATAATCTTTTTGACTTTGAAATCTCCCCGCCCCTTACTTAACGCCCCTGAATGTGGCCCTTAAGGGTATAATATATGGTATAATATATGTATTAATGAATGAAGACAAAAGCTCCCAAATGTATAGAAAAATCTCTGCCAGTTTTTTAGCACAAATCCTCTTGATTTTGTCAACATCGCCCGCAGATTTTCGAGGGTCCTGAGCCCCGTCTTTATTAACAAAAACGTTAAAAAAAGTGAGGTTAGGTACTGAACAAAACTTGAGGTAACCAGATCAAAAGAATACAAAAAAAATGAAAGCTGGCAATGGGTGCGTTAAGCAGAGACTCGGAGTCATGTGTCGAGTCACTCTTATCACTAAACGCGCCACGCGCACTTCTGGTGCTCACCAGGGGCTGGGGGAGTCAGAGAGTTCTACTTCCAGAAGGGTGACGCAGTTCCGCCTGGTACTGCCGAGAGCAGACGCCGATCGCGGGCGGCTTGCTCTTCTTACTGTAGCCATTTCACTACTGTTGGTTCGTGAAGCAAAGGTATCTGATAAACCGACGGACTTCACAATGGATGTGTGATCAAACAAGCAACGAAATGCGATTCATGTCATCCTGTTGCCTTGTGATGATGTGGGAATGTGTTGGTAGTCTATTGTGATGTGTTAAATTAATTGTCTGCATCCTTATGCCGAGTTTTTTGTTGGAGTTGCTATGCGTAAGCACGTATAGCTTTGTAAACGCTCTTTGTAACTTCCCCTTGCTGGCGTCCATCAGACGTTTCTAGTGCCCTTTCATTCTCATTCGTGTTGTGAGCTAATGCAAAACACAACATTGAGAACGCAGCGGTTGTTGTTTGCATCGTACACTGAGTTCTTTCTTTGTTCCTGAGACAGTTTTACTCAAGCCGCGTTCCAAAGTTGACTCGATCCGACTCGGGACTAAAGATTTCGTACCGTGGCCTTTCAAAGCTTATTCGCGTTTACTCGAGGACGTCAGAACGCGCGTTCCAGAAACGGTTTGTTTACTTTGGAGTGAGTACTCACACTACCCTCCTTCGATCGGTGGTTAACGTCAGATAAAATCTTGAAAATACGTCACATAATCTGTTCGCCTTGTGTTCGTCGTCTCTCTTCTGCGTCCACAGCCGTCAAATCCCGTCTGCTTCGTTGAATTTGGAGGCAGATGTGCGAATTGACCGAGAATGAGGTGCAGCCATTTATGTTTAATTATTGCGATTTGTTGTTTTCAACACACGAATACAATGTGCACCACGTCCATACCATGCACCTTTCGCAGGAAGGTATACCTGCTGTTATTGTCTGAGTCCAAGCGTAAACAGGAGCTTATTCGCATCCTCGTACTTGGCGTTGGAGTGAACTTCGTATTCTTACGCTCAAGACTAAAAATGTTTGAACGCAGTAGATGATTATGAAGTAATGTTTTCAGACAGTGTGCGTAACGAGAGGATAACGCTAGTGGAGCAAAGGCTTCCAATTCCTTACGTATATGATCAGTCGAAAACCCAGCCCACTCACCCCTCCCCCCGCCCGCTCCAAGAAATTGCCCATAGCGGGTTGGAAGTTCTATTTGTGATTTTGTAATCGTAATCGCGTCAAAGCGAACGTAACTTACATATCACTGTGGAGAAAGTACTTTGCGTTGTACCGCCATACACCGTAAGGAAGCGAATTCCAAATTTCCGCAAAATGTGATCGGTGCAATTTACAATGCATGGAACGTATACATTGAGGGCATCTGGTCTAGACTTACACCAATCGCACTGATTAATGAAAACAGAATTCTCGTGACTAACTGAAAGAACTGAGTACTTTGGTCCTCAATACACACCCCAAAAGGAAAGTGAGCAAATGGAGCCACTGGAGCCACTTCAGCGGTCGATCCAGGCGTGTCAGCACTGGATAGCACTCTCACGACTGCTACTTTACAGAATCGAGCATCGCCAGATACCAACGGGAACCGTAATCAAGCACGGGTTCTGAGGTCGACGCAAGTCACTGAAAGAGTCAGCAGCGCAGGCCACGCCCCTCTACGTCACTGAGGATCGGCGCAAGCGAGAAGCTGCCATCAGATTTCCGGGCCTACCCTATATAAGCGGTGCTGGCAGAGGAAGGCGACCACTTCAGCGGGCGATCCAGGCGTGTCAGCACTGGATAGCACTCTCACAACTGCTACTTTACAGGTATAGTTGAGTCTACCATTTTTTTACTTTGCCTGGATCGCCCTGCTGAATTGTGAAGTGTTCACTGGCGTCAAATATCAGAAATGACCGATAAGCAACCGACAACTATTAAGGAAGTAGCAAAACTGTTGTTAGAACTCTCGGCAAAGTTGGACGCCATGAACGAGAAAGTAACAAGTGAGCTAGGAGGAATGTCCCATTCAATGGATTATATGAATAAGAACTTTGAAGAATTCAAAACCACGGTGGAAAACAGCAAAAAGGAAGTAAAAGAACTAAAAGCTGAGCAGCGGTAACTGAAAAAGGAAAATATGGAACTCGCCAAAGAGCTTGAAGTGATGAAACGCAACGTGATAGAAATCAAGCAGTACAGCCGCAAAAATAACATCGAGATTAAAGGCCTTCCCCTTGCCCCTAACGAGCATCTTCAGACGGTGATCACCGAGATCGGAAACAAGATAGGCATACATATAGCGCCGTCGGACATTGACGTTATTCACCGAGTGCCAACAAAGGACAAGAACAAACCTAATGTGATTGTGCGATTCACCACCCACAGCACCCGAGATAGGATCCTGACGGCAGCAAAACGACTACGGCTCAGCACTTCTGATTTCGGCTTTGAGCATGCGAGTCCTATCTATGTAAATGAACACCTCTGTCCAGAAAGCAAAATTTTGCTTGGAAAGGCAACAGAAATAAAAAAGGCCAGCAACTGGAAATTCTTGTGGGTAACACAGGGAAAATCCTCATGAGGAAAGCAGTAAACTCTGGCGTGGTTCAAATCTGCACAGAAGCTGATCTTCACCTTATTGCATAAACGAAGACTAACACCGTCCTAAATTAGCCGAACAACAGATGTTCTCAATTAAATCGGTTAATAATGCTCATAAAAATGGAATATTCTCTGTGCTACATTGCAATATAAGGAGTGTAAACAAAAATATGGACGCGCTCTG